>UCOL01001777.1:0-32300 GCA_900474335.1 Ormyrus nitidulus
GCCAATCGAAACTGTTTCCGAAGTCTGTGTTTTGTAATTCATTTGTAACGTCTCAATAAATTAAAAGAAGTATCTTAGTCTAACATAGAAAATATTTAGCGCGCGCGCAGCGCGCTTGGATGGTGTTAGTAAATTAAAAAAGCAAACGGTAGTAAAATATATATTATTTAATAAGAATTCAATTTTGAAATAATAAATGTTAATAACTAAAATATTTCGTCAGAAGCTGTATCGAAGATTAATGAAATAATTTTTGTTAAGGTTTAATTTAATTTTCATGAAATTTACAACGAATTGATATGGAAGTTGTTCGATAATTTAATTTATTAAAAATGTGCAGAGCGTTTAAAATATTTAATAAATGACATTGTTTCTTTTTGATTTTTTGAAATGGTGCTTAGAAAATGTAAAACATCCAATATAAATGTACAAACTGTAAGACAAAATAAGCTTTATGCTATAAAAATATTTTAAAACTGAAGTAATTTTTTAAATCCAATTCCTATCGATCGCATTAAAATTTATTCACAAGAAAATTATGGCACGGCAAAGGGAACAAAAAATCCCGCATCTCTTGCTCAAAAACCAAAGGCCCGCGGCGCCGCGTCGCAGCGACACGGAAAACAAAAGCGTAATTTCCAGGCGGAAAATTCGCCGGTTCCGGTATTTGTGCTCAGCTGTAATCGCGGAAATTTCCGTGCGCCGAACCGCAGAATCCCGAAAATGTAATCTCAATCGTGCGGGAGAGAGAGAGAGAAGAGCGGCCAGCATCATCGTCAAACGCTACTCGCGCGAGGGAAACTATTTGCGCGCGCTCAGTTTCTGGCCCGAATCGGTGAGTTTCCCTTGCTCGCGGCTTCGCTCCTGCGGCTCGTGAACACGACTGGTGTAATGCCGGAAATGCACCGATTTTAATTTATCGCCGAGTCCGGAGGAGTGATTTTTATTGGGAGGTCCGTAATGGTGGAACGGATCATTTTTAATTACACATTATGCAAACGACACTTGAAGAAAGTGATATTGTAATTGTGGTGTATGAACACATTAAAAAATATCAAAGGAGAATAAAAATGAAAGAATTATTAACGAGTTTGTTTGTATAATATATTATCTTATAGATATTAGAGAAATTTGTCGAAATAACGTGTCGAATGACCAAATTCCATTAAACTTTGCAAATACATTTGAAGCGCAATCAATCGAATACCATAATTTTAAAATTGCCCTCAATCATGACACCGAAATCCAGTTCTCCAACCTATACCCGCATTCGCAAACATTCCACTCTTCCGACTCCGGACAAAACAAAAAAAGCGCTCCATTTCGGCTTTATTAACTTATTAGCCGGGAAATCGCATTCGGTAGTCGCTAATTGGCAATTTCCTCGGCTCTTTTATCGTAAATCGCATTCGACGTCGACGACTCCGGGGCTCTCTCGCTCTTAGAGAGTGCGCCGGCGCATGTGATAAACGCGGAAAAAAGGCTCGCCAGGAGAACGAATAAAAATAAATAACGTCGCGAAGGGAAGAGGAATGGAAGAGGAGAGAGAGAGAGAGAGAGAGAGAGAGAGGTAGAGAGAGAGAGAGAGGGAGAGAGAGAGAGAGAGCGAGATAGGTTCAGCTCATGTACAATAGGAATTCCTGGCGAAAACTTTTTCCAGGGCTGAATGTCGCCGATGAATACGTTTCTACATGGAACCCGTAGATCAAACTATGAATTGTTCGCTTTTTGTTTGTAAAAACTCGTTGGGATTTCTGTGGATCCATTTTATTGAGCAGAATATTGATGTTTAGTACGTGCGTTTTGATAAACATATATAATTCTTGTCAATATTATACGCTCCTCTCATAATTTTAAGAATGTTACAATATTGGTTTTATTTTGTCTATGTTGCGCTAAAAACTAGGTAGGAATTCAATCGCCGATCATGAATTTGTTGAAAAATAAAATTTCTTTACATTGATGAACCGTAAATTTTTTCACGTAAACTTATACCTCTCATTATCCTGACGAGGAACGTCTGTCCGAGGTGAAAAGATGAATATGCTAACTTTAAAATCTGAAAAGCATAAAATACAAAGTTTATGATCTAGTATAAAATTTATAACCAGCTGATTGCTAATCACCGTTCGTTCGCGCAAAAAAGCCCGCGCACCTCTCGCAGAAGTTCAGAAAACTCCTCCAACCTTTAAACCGTAATTCGTAATCACATTAAACATCGCCTGATTATACTTTAAAATCAGCGATCAATATTCATCCGCTCGAAAGCAAAGCCAAGAATTCGCGTAAAAATCGAAAGAAGCACCACACAGCTCCTAAACGAAGCAACCGGTCTCTCTCGGTGCCCCTTTTTCCGACACTCGCGTCAACCCGGCGTATTATTCAAATGTCTCCATCGAGCTAAAAAAAAATGATAAATCGCGCACGCATGCGCAACAATGCTCGGTAAGGTCATCAAGCGTCGGCGCAGTTTATACACGCCAGCATGCAGGGAGGGAAGGAAAGCGGAGTGGAAAGAGAGAGAAAGAGAGAGAGAGAGAGACGGGAAGACAACGGCGGCGGCGGCGGCGGCGCTCGGAGAGGAAGAAAAAGGGGGATGGCATTCTTGACTGGCAGGCTAGGCCTGCCGATGTGTCTCGTTTACCATAATACATGCCAGCAGGTACGTACGTAGCTCGGCGGACGATAAGTGCAAGCCGAGCGTATGGACGCGTGTAGAGGATGTCGGTGGACCGCGAAAATCTCCCTGGAATCCGATGGATGCTGCTGCTGCTGCTTCGCCGCTGTTCCGGGATTGTGAATCGCGCGGATTAAGCTGATTGGGAGAGAGGCATTTGTATTCTTACGAGGCGACTTGTTTCGGAAAAGGACGAAATTTATTCGATCCAAGCAATTTTATTTATTCAACATTATTTCACTAATGTATATTGTACATAAATAGTGAACATCAATTCCTGCAGTTAAAAGCTTCATTCAGTGATGACACGAAAAAGTTGTCCTTCTTGCAGCTATAAGAAATGAGGTTTAGGGGATAGCATTTCAAGAAAAGTTTTGGAATTTCATTCAAGCTATGTATTACTCTAAAGTGCTGAAAAATGTGTATACTGGATATACTAGATCGAGATAATGGGTTGGTCGCAAAAAGCTTGGTAACCACTCCGCTAACAAGAACTAGCGGTAGCTCGTAGAAATGCAGCGGTAGGCTTTAGAAAAACATTGATTCGAGTATTTTAACATTATTTCTTACAAGTTTATTTATTACAACTCTAAGCAAATGCCGTTAATTGTAAAAAGTAGGGCCATAAACTTTCGCAGTATTTATTTAATATTTAATAATTATAAAATACTGTCTTAATTTGTTAAGAAGTTGTAAGCACTAGGCTGCAGTACAATTTTAGTGCAGAATTTATCATTATTCATTCTTCCTAAAATAATTTATTTCCTCCCGAAATTCATTTGAAATTGCACCAGAAATTTTTATCGCATTTTAATCGCTGCCATTGTTTTTCATTTATCAGAAATGAAGTCGTCAGTGCTAGTTTCATAACGCGGCAATATTTCGCGAAGCAATTTATCTCTTCATTTAATAGAACACGTAATTCCCAATGGAATCATATCCGTATCACTGGCCCCAAAAAACGACGAACAATTCAATCATGCAGCTAATTGATTTTTAATCGGATCGATAGCGACCGCGGCGTCCGAGAAATTAATCTCCTTGCGCCCTTGAAAGCAAAAAAGGAAGGCCTAAATCCGCGCGCGAGCAACAAACACGTCCGTTCTAGTGTTAAGCGCGAGTTAATTGCCGACGGGGGGCAAAAAAGCCGAGGCGCTCAATTAAAACCGGGCCCGAACACCGAGAAGAAGTCATTTGCAGTCGTTTCCGTGCTCTTTATCGAAAAGGAAAGGAGAGAGAGAGAGAGAGAGAGAGAGAGAGGCTCCGTTAGGAAGAGTCAAGCCCCTCTCTCTCTCTCTCTCTCTCTCTCCCTCCTGCGTCTGTCGGAGACGACAGGAAGGTCGCTAAAAGACGGCTGTGAATCTTCGGCGGAGAAGAGTCCCTTTGCCGGCGCTCTTTCGCTTTCTGTCCCCGCATTTTGTTTGATGCGGGGACGAACGGGCATACGGGAGATAGTTTGGAGGTACAGCTGCTTGCGAAAGTTGACTGGAAACTTGATATTTGAGGAACTGGTTGAAATTAATGCTGAATTATAAAAAGAGCTTTAATGTATATCTGTAGTTTAACAATCGTTTTTGCCACTGAGAAAATGTGTATTAAATAAGACGGTTTTTGCTGGCAAAGATTAAATTTTAAAATTTTCGATGGTACAATGTTTCATATCAAGTACGATATCGTAACCTAATTCAGATTTAGGTATAAAATACACCATTTCATTGACAAGTTTGTAAATGAAATAGTTTTTTTTCTAAATCAAACAACATAGCCGAAATTTAAACCTAACATGCTAAAAAAATAATTTAAAATAATCATTTTGCTCGATTTGCAAATTTAATTTAGGAATAATTTTTAGATCCTTGCTTTAACTAGCATGAAAATCGATGTTAGACGGACTACTTTTTTATCAAAAATTAAGCTTGAAACATTGGTCCTCCGATTCACAATAGCGAGAGCACACAGTAAAACTTTTCGATCGAGATCTCCATTGCGAGAAAGCCCGAACCGCCAACTTTTGCCTTCACCTGTACCACCGGCAAAAAGCCATCAGCCTCTCTCTCTATCTCTCTCTTTCTCTCCACGATTTCTCGGCATTCTACATATAATCCGAGCGGAGGGTCAAGCTCGAGTCGCGGAATTCCTGCTCGCGCTCGGTGACGACGCTATGATCTTCGCGGGCGGCGAATATATCCTAGCGCGCCTGCCTGTGCCCCGGCGACATTGTTATGTTATTGGATGATTAAGCCAGGCGGCGAGCGACGTCGGGGCCCGAGGGAAAGGGGCAGCCTGCCCTCCCTCCCCCACCCTTCCTTCCTCCTCCCACCTCTCTGCGTCTTCTTCTTCTTCTTCTTTTGCCGCCGCTGCCTCAGCTCGCGGATTCTGCCCGCTCTCTCTCTCTCTTATTCGGCCGCGGAGGATAGACACCGCGAGTGCGTAGCGAGTGGGTAAACACGCGACACCGCCGGGGCCTTTTTATCGACGGGTGGCGAAGGAAGCTCTGCAGCCGGGGTAATATAGCTTTCGACGGAGGGGCTAAGCAAGTTTTTTTTTGGTAGCGATGCGTTAACGTGCGACATCGGGGGAAGGAGATTTTTGGGCTTCGAAGTTTCGTTACGGAATCGAGAAGGTTTTTCGTAAAGTGAGATGCGGTACTGTAATCCGATGCCTTTCAAGGTTGAATTTTGACACGCAGCATGGTGAGATACTTGTAAAAGTGCAGAATACCGTTCTACTCTTCATCAGTAAGATTTTTCGTAATGATGTGAAACTGCTGTTGGACCGTTTTCCTTCATAAAATCTGCAGAAGAATCTAACGACGAGCAAGTTTTTAAATTTAAGCGAAACATCGAAGTCCTCCATGCTGCGACAGCAACCATGAAACAGTGAAGTGCAATAGTGTACCCAAGTGCACGCACTGGGAGAAGTGTAAGAAACAAAAGACAGCTGCGCTTCATGTAAAATATTCTCAAAGGGAACAGTACTTCTATTAGTCGCTGAAGCAACTTTTCTGATCGACTTCAGAATACTACAAATTAATTCAGGTGAGAACCAAATTTAGGGGTGCTTTAAGGAAAAGCAGTCGTACACGTATTCAAAAACACGATTGGAACTAGAGTTTTCTGACTGATTTAAGAAACTATTTTAAATATCGGCATGATTACTGAATCATGAAACTGTTTATATTAGGCTACTGATTGAATATTTTCGCTGGCATTCTTGTCCAAGAGTTGACCTCAAAATAGTGTTTTTATTTACTTTCATGCCGGGGAAAGCGTTTAAAAGTAATTTACTGCACAATTCGATAGCATTATTGATAGCAAACGACACCGTACAACCTATAACTTCCATTACATCCTAAGCTCCAATCAGAAAAAGAAGGGACAAGAACTCTTCCTCGTGTCCCGCGCGCGAACCACTTTTTCCAAGTTCCTTCGCCTCGCACCTATAAATCCGAGTTTGAACTGTTGGCGCGAGGAGCGCGAGTCGCGCGCGGGCGGGAGGGGAGGAGACAAAAAGAGGCGCAGGCCAGTAGCCGGCCGGGCTTGTTTGCATTATCCTGGGCCGCCGCGTGACTTTTTACTCTCGCGCGCGCTTTGCCCGCTGCTGCTTTAATGCCCTGCTCGCTCGTGACGAATGCGAGATGCGGCGGCGGCGGCGGCGGCGACGCGTTTTCTCCAAGCCGAGCTGAAATATTTATAAGGCGGATTAGGCGGCCGGGTGAGGCCGAGCTCAGCTGCGCGCGGAAATTACTTCCGCTGCGTTTTTTGAGGATCGACGAGCTTGCTTCGCGATGTTTGGGAGTTTTAAGAGGACGTCGAGGGGGAAAATTTGTTACGAGTCGACTTTCCTTGCTAAATAACTCACTTTTATATACGTTTTCAGCGTATATTAGGCAACATTGGTATTTTATAATTCACCGGAATTATTATTATTATAATTATAATTTCAAATTATATTCGGAATTACACGGAACTCTTATAAGGGAAGGTATTTCAAAATTGAAAATTAATTAATGAAGCGTAAACGATAATTACTTCGGGTAGACGTTATGAATAATATGATTTAGTGAGTTCTATAAGAGCATGTAAACTATTTCAGTTTAATTAATGTTTAATATAGCAAAGAGAACCATATTATAATTAGATTCATGAAATAACTCTGATTTTTATATCAAAAACAGTTTGTAACATAGAAGCCTTTAATAAATGCACTTTGTGGAAAATAATTAATATTAATGATCTATAATAAAAAAGCTTTTACTAACTTAAAATGAGCTTTCAAAATAAAAATTTAATAAAGACGACTCTGCAGAAATTAATTGATCTTGATTACCAGCTATATATACGTCGCTTTAAAAAGCTACATCCCAACTCGGTCCAAATGAACGAAAAATCCACTTGCCTCACCTGGCGCTGCCCCGGCAAAAGCCTCCCCCGTCGCGATTAGCATGCGTCGACTGTTTAACGATTTGATCGGGGCTCGACCCGTTTAATTCGAAAATTATACGTTTAATCGGCGCGCGCGCACGCGCACCGAGCATCGATACACCTTTCCGTTCCTTTGGCCCCGAACCATGCCCGCCGAGAGTAAATATTCATTAGGAGCCGCGCGCGCCCGGCTCGATTTGCATATCACAATCAGCGCCGTCATATCACTGCGTCCAGCCTGACGTTTCCAGAGCTTCCCCCCCCCACTCCCCCGGGGGACTGAAACGCGTATACGCGAACTTGTTACGCGCCGAGAGGCCCGAGATCGAGCGCCAAGATCGATTCGAGTTTCACCGTATTGGGGAGAACTGAGCGGGAGAAAAGTTCCTGGGGGGGTTCGATTTTGTTTGAGGTAATTGTGATTTTGCGGGGAGGATCGTTACGGAAATTGAACCTATTATTAGAATTTTAAACTTTATTTCCATTTTCTGCTTTTGATACGCGCACTTTTACATCTCGACTTTCAGAATAGAATTGATTTAAAACTTGAATCTTTCAGAAGTTTTTGAAAAAGGCTTTTTTAAAAACATTAATTGATTTTTAATTGATTTATATGTTAACAATTATCTAGTCAAAAAAATTGCAGTGTAGCCGCTAACATTTCATTAAAATCTTAAGATCTTGAACATATCCTCGACGTGGAAACTCAATTACCTCTTTCTTAATAACTACTTATTCACTTTATAA
Organism: Ormyrus nitidulus; assembly: GCA_900474335.1. Classification (NCBI taxonomy): domain Eukaryota; kingdom Metazoa; phylum Arthropoda; class Insecta; order Hymenoptera; family Ormyridae; genus Ormyrus; species Ormyrus nitidulus. The sequence continues at coordinate 7,849 of UCOL01001777.1, forward strand.
TCCACGTTCTTATATCATTTAAAAACCCGTCCCCCGACGTCCCGCGTCATTCCTCGAAAGGAAAACGCGCGTCTAATTGTCCGTCGCAGATTTCCTCCGCCGACACGGGGATCGATCCCGCGATCGATCGATCAAGGCGATCTCGGAAGCGCTCGGGGGGCAAATAAAAGGCCATTCAGCCGACGCGGCGAGATTCGCAGTCAATTAGCCGGCGTCAAGCGCCTTCGACGACGGCCAATTAATTACCGCGCGCAACTTCGACCTCCCCCCGTTCGAAGTATACGCGTGAGCATCGGCCGGAGACGGGATTGTCTCACCTGCTTCGCTCGCGAGAGGTGAGGAAGGTTTTTTCTTTTGTCGGAGGGTCCCGCGGAGAATCGCGGGCTCTTAATTGCCGGAACGGTGTAAGGATTTTTTTTTAGGGAAACGTGACCTTGGTTGTGTACGAGAATGCTAAGTGGTAAAAAATTGGTTTAATTGGTGATTGACTTTCGAGCCGGCGAGCGAGCGACTCTGTCTGTTACGTCTTGTTTGTATGCAAATTGTATGAAGCGTAAAGCTTGTAAATTTTATCCTTAATATACCGTAAACATACATTTTAGCATTCGTGGCGTGAAATGGAATTTTTAAAAAGAAAGTTCGTAAAATTGTATACTGATTTCCGTCGGAAATATGACAAAATAAAAAAGTGTTTTACTTAGACCATATTCAAGCTGAGCCGTATAATCTGTAAATCTGATTAGCGCGGACACCTAATAAAATAATGTAATACCCAGAACTAATCCATCTAAAACGTCAACTTACCGTTACTTCTATAATCCACTAGATTTTAGTGCACGAGCAAAAAGGCTAAAATATGCGTATTACGCACATTATACCTCCGTCCTTTCTGCGAAAGTCAACCAACGGAAGCAAGAAGAATGAAATAAAATACCTAAAAGCTTGCCCAACTTCTTATCTATCTTTCATCCATTCGTATATTCTTGTTGACCCTTCAGTAAAATATCAAAATGTTTTATTAATTTTTTTAACTTAAATCGAAGTCGTTAATTCGGCTTATCAAATGATTTAAGGGGTTACTTCTAAAAATAGAACCTAAAACAAAGTCTCATTTTCACGCGCAAATAATACGAAAGCTCTAATTTATATTCCCGTTCATGCTCTCGCCAATAAATCTGCATTTCCTCGAACGAAAATTCAAAAAATCCAGCCGTCATTTCACTCGCACACCGCATTTACCTCGCTTCCTCGCGCCTTCAAGCGAGCGTCTCTCGGTGGTCCTTTACTTCGAGCTTCGCCTCGACTTCACCGATATTATATGCCTCACTCGCGACACCGACAGCGGCGGCGGCGCGGCGGCGGTGCGTCTAGTCCGAGCTGATAGCCAGGACGCATCAACCGCAACGATAATATGCTAATTAGCGTATCGCACAACTCGCACTCTGACAGCCGGCGAATAATTCAGATAAGCGGTTCGTCCGCGCGTTAAGCTTATAGATAGCGGAGGCAAGGAGCCGCGATAAGGGAAAAAAGGGACCGGCATGTCGGTCGGAGCTTATACCTTTTGGTCGGAGTTTTGCCAGGAATTGGCCAGAACTGCACCGAGCGTGCTTCGATGGATTATAAATGAGATGTTAATGGGTTGCAAGGAATTTTAATGGAAAACACCAGTGGACGATTTTCTTGCACTTGCTTTTGTCGGAGGATTTCGTTATGTGCGGGAATAGTTTGTGAATTATTGACGATGCTTTCGTAGGCGACGTCTGGATTAATCGCTTTTTACTTAGCGGATGATTAAGCTTTTTACAAAAACTTGCAAGATTAAATTTAAAACGATAAGTTAAGTGCATCTTTATAATGCGTTTAATGAATTCGCCATCGTTCTCAATTAGTATATTTATCAGTGAAAATGAATGGTCGTCGGCCAATTAAACGTTTCGCGCTTAAATAAAGCCATAAATTTTCAAAAATCTCCATCGACGCTCTTTAAACAACTTCACTAAGCTTTTACGCGAATGTAAGTACACGACAGTTCGCGCGAGAACAGGGCCCTTAAAGGACGTTAAATTCGGCGTCCGTGTCGGTTTGCACCCCTTTATTGTCGCTTCGACCGAGAAACTTTCAACGCACTGTCCTGCGCCGTTATACGGCCGGGAAAACTTTCGCGTTTATTAGACTAAGTGCCGGCGCCGGGCGCAAAGTGCCGATTAATGAGCCGAATGAAATCGAAATAAAATGCGCGACAATGCCTTACTTTAATTAATTATCAAATTATTTGCGAATGCAAATTAATTAAAAAATAGAAAAATTAATTAATTATAAAAAAAACGCGACGGCAAGAAAATTTAAAAAAAAGATGGGTTTTATATTATAATCAATATAAAAACACATAATTTATTTTATATAGTCTTTGCATGGAATATAGTGATTACAAATATATATATATTTTTTTTTATTAAGCATTTCAATCTTAAACTATAAATCATTATTTTTAACAATTTGTTTGTTTTATACTTTGAGATACATTCGTTAAGAAAAGATAAGAAACTTTTGCACGCTGGTAACGAACAGCTACGTATTTTCTTACAAAACCTTTGTAATTAATTAAAACGTAAGCAACTACCGATGAAGATGTCCATTATACTCTTCGAACCGAATAAAAGTATTTTATTGGCGCAAATTGTTTAACCTAAACTATTCCAACTTTATTAAAGTCAATAAAATTCGAAATGAAGCGATGATTTGAAAATATTAAACCCTGTATAAAAAGATAAAAAATACCACCAGAATGAGGTGCCGACTTTAGACCGTCTTGTCCGCTATGAATTTTCAAGATATAACTTTAATAACCACTTAAGATGTGCTTTATCTTTACAGCGGTCTTTATAAATACAGCGAGCTAACATACGCGTTTTTAGAGCCTTCTGAAAGTTTAAAAAAAAAAGCGATACGAAAAGATGCTTCTAAAAATAGTGCCGAATAATAGTATTTTCCTCGTATAATTTGACGCTTTAGAGGACTTGGCTTGAAATGAGATATCAAATCATGTTTTTTTTTACATTAGAGCAATTCTGTTATATATTCTGGAAGTATAGAAAAGTAGGACATTTTTAGTACTCTTTTTACTTTTCTTTTCTTTTTTTTTTTAGTAAATAAAGTATCGTTTTTATTTATACAAAGTTTGTTTACGGTCCAATAAGCTCTACTTTGCGCACTCTCACCCGTCATTAAGAAAATTAAAACTTAATTGGCAGGCGAACCCTAAAACCAGCGATAATTTTTAATAAACGCGAAAACATACTTTAAATTACCATCTCATTAACCGAGCCTTATTTCTTCTTTAACCCCCCGAGCATAACAAACAATCAAGAGCGGTCGAAAAATGCCCGCGGAAGCTCAAAAACGGTCCTCTCGCCAGCCGATACGTATAATACGGCCCGTAAAGCGCTCGCGCACGAATTATTCGCAAAATCAACGGAAAATCGGTCGCCTCGCGCCCCGGACGCGAACGAGCTCCGTAATTAAATTTGCAACTGTAATTTTCGACGTAATTACCCGACATTCGTCGACCGCTCGCGCGCGCCCAGAGCGTCCGAATGCCGTGGACCGGATGTGTATATATTGCCCTCTCTCGTAATTTTTTACTGCTAATTAAAGGCTTAAACAACATGGAAATTCAATAACGCGCGAGTAAAGGCCGCCGAGCGGCGATTTTATTAAATAATAGCGGGGACGGCGTCGAGTGCCGCTCATTTTAAAACGGCCCCGACGAGTTGGCGTGCGATTATCTTTCGGGATGGTTTTGGAGATTGGCCGCTTTTTTTTTTATGGGTTTGTGTGTTTTGGGGGTTGATCGGAGCTCATTTGGGAAATGACGTGTGCTTCGTGAATTTTTATGACGTTTCACTTTTAATATTTAGAAGTGCTTTTATCTGCGGTTGCAAATGAAATTAAAAGGTTTGATTGTGCGGTAAAAAAGCGATATTCGAACTTTTTTTAAAAACTGCCTTTTTCATAACGTTTAATGCAGATTGAACAATTTTACTATTGCACGTAAACCAAATACATTTTCTCAATCGCTAAATAACGTTTAAAACGCGACTTACGCAAAAACTAAATAAAATTTCGATTTCGAGCCGACCTCCCCGCCAGGAAATTTCGCGCATAAATTTGCGTCTTGTTAGCCGAACGAGCATTAATTATGCCCACTTACAGCTCTCGCTTACACACAAAACTCTGAAATTCCCGGCGCGCTTATAAATCTCTATTGAGCGCGCGCGCTTTCATTCAGAGCGGCAATTAAAGAAAAGAGACCGCGCGCAACGGTAATCGCTCGGGGATCAAAACGCGCGCGCGCGAGAGCCACGCGGATAATCCGCTCGGCACCTTTTTCTCGCCGCAATAATAATCGCGCTGTATACAGCGAGGGCTGAAAGCGCTTTTCAAGGCGGATCTCTCATTGTAGCTTTCGGGCCGGATGCGGCAAATGGAAGGTGCAAGTTTAATGGCGCGTATTTATATGTGAGAATATTAATGCGGTTTATTAAGACTTCTTTTTTCGAGGTTTTGGGAAGAGGTTTTTGTGATCGTTTTTCTTCCTTTATTGCGCGAAGTAATATTTGTAAAGCGGTTGTTAAAAATCACTCCATTTAATCTAAAATTTAATAAAAATTGAACAATTTCATCTCATTCCTTTGAGCAACTTATCTAAGCAAAAGAGAATCGAATCGATTTTTAAAGTATATTAAAATAATTCCCCATCCAACCACCGGCAATCCAACACTTGAAAACTCCTTATGCTCGCGCCGCCTCTCCACTTCGCTCCTCCAAAAAATCGAGCAAAAGCGGCTCAACCACCTCCACCCTCCACTCCTCCTCTTCCTCAGCGATGCGCGTCTGATACGCTCGATCGAATCGATAGTCGATCGGGACACCCTGTTTATTCTAAGTACTCGTAAGCACGGCCCATTACCTGCCTCGTGCTTAAACTGTATTACAATACAATGGCTCTCTCTCTCTCTCTCTCTCTCTCCCCGACGGGTACGTGTACGTTAACCTCGAGCTCGCTTTTTTTCTTCCGCCGCTGCCTGGGCTGCTTTGCATTGCGCGAGCTGCTGCTGCTGCTGCTGCTGTCCCTCGCGATTAACTTGGTTCGCTCGCCGAGTTGTAATACTCTTGGGAATAATGCCTTCATTTAGCGGACGCGCGACATCGCTCTTAGGTTGTAAGCACCAAAGGTGAAGGGCATCGCAGAGGGCATTTGCATATTTTATGCGTTGATCTTTTAATTTCTCGGAGAGGAGAAGCGACGACGAGTGTCCCCGTCTGCTTGCTTCGTTCGAAGATTCCTCGCTCGAAATTCAAGCGCGCTTCGTTTCTTTGTAATGCTAATGCGATTTTTGGAAAAAAACTGCGAGGAATCGAGTGTAAGTAACAACATTGTCAATCACGGCAACCTTCTTTAAAACAATGATAAAAGAAAAACTCCTTCAAAGAAAGTGTATAGGATAATAGGACAAAAGCATTTCCCGCTTCCTTTTAACCCACCTTTGTTCAGGAAAATCCAAAATATTCCACTTTTGACATAGTTATACGTCACTCGCGCACAAGATAACAGAAAGCTTTCACCGAATTACCAGGCGAAATGCGCGCGTGTTTCACGAAATTTCGACGCAAGATATTTTTGTTTGCCGCGCTCTTATCCATGACCTTTCGCGGCTAATTTTTTCCGCGCGCCATGTTTGCGCTGACGCAGAAAGAGCTTGCGGTCGGCTTTTTTTTCAGAGAGATTAAGTGTACTTTGCGGCGCATTACTGGATGCACGTCGGCCTCAATGGCGAGATATATTATTTTCGTTAAAATTTTCGTTCGAAAAATATCGCGACGAAACTCGTGTCTCTATGGCAATACAGTATCATTGATTCTTTGTAGAGTTTGAGTATTTTGATTATTAGTTATGCGCAAATATACACTTTAAAAGTTTAAAGAGAAAACGGGTTATCGAAGTATATATTGACTATAACAATAACAGTCAGTTTTCATTATCTCCAAGGCAAGATCGGCAGAAATCGTACACGTTTCCTACCTAACGAATTTTCTCCAAACGATTCGGCACGAGCGGATAGCCATCGCTTTCAACGCGCAGAAAAAGGGCATATTGCATATATCCAGATCGACGCCGGAAAAATTCGAGCGTACATACGGAATGAGCTCTCGCTCGCGCCTTATAATTCGAAATTATCTATAATTATGATCTTGAGCGCGGGCGCGAGAGTCTTTTATGCTCGTTAAGAGGCGCTTTTTCGCGGCAGGCAAAAATGACGATTTACTGAATTGCGAGCCGGGAAATCGGAGGGGGATAATGTGCGAAATAAGCGGAATTTGTAATTAAAGAATCGACTGTTTTTTGCACGGTCGAGTTGTGCTAGCGGAATTGCTTCGGGTTGAGATTGGAGTTGTAAGAATGTTGGGGATTTCCTCGGATATGTCGATAACAAGGAAATAAATATTCTAAGAATACTCATTATTAGGTAAAGTGTATAAAAAAAAGTTTTTGCATTAAAGAGGAACTTGATGATAAGGGTTACGACTGTAATGGTGTCGTTTGCTTTAAGGTAAATATAATCCTTTAGCATAAAAATTGCTCATAATTCGCAAATGTTATATCGAAGTAAAGAAATGATCGGTTATTAATGTTTCCAGTACCTATACAATTTCAAAATGAAGCTCCTTACCAGCCTTCTTCGAACCATAAGCAATTTCATCGAGTATACTTTAAAACACTAGGAACCTCTTAAAAAAAAGCGTGACCTCCCCGTTTACGTTAATAAATATCATTGGCCGCGGCAGTAAAGAAAATTGCCACCTACCCTAAAGCCTCTCTCTCTCGTTCCCTGGAAAGCGCTCGTCTATCGCATTCCGCTCGGAAATTACAAAATCTGCATGACGAGGGCTCGGGCATCCATCCTCTCGCGGATTCCTCGAAAGCTCGGACTTTTCGCGGAACGGAGCCGGCGCGCGCGCGCGCGCGCGTGTGTGGGAACGGCCGGCGTTATAAAAGTGAAAGCGGCGGCGTGGCCTGTGGGAGAAGAAGAAGAAGGCGTACCTCCTCCTAATTACACGGTGCGCGCGGCGAGCGGCGAGCGAGAGAGGCGCCCGCGGCTCGACGGTTCAGAGGTCAGGGCTGCGTGCTCTCGTATGTTAATACGAGAGTCTGTATGCACGCGTGATTGGAGCGCAGGGGGAAAAAATGTAAGGACGCGGGCAAGTGCTGAGTAATTGCGTATGTAAATACGACTGCACTGGCAGATGGTTAATGAAGCCGGAGCCTGCTTTTCGCGAGCTTCGCGCTCTGCGAGGATGCTGTTTCGCTTAATTAGGCGAGCGGACGTTTTTAAATTGTGAAGAAGTTCATTCGTGGGAGTACGACGCCAGTTCGATCGGTCAGTTCAACGACGAAATTGTCATTTTAGATATCTTGGAGAAAATATAAATATTATCTTATGTTTAGAGAATTGAAGGGATTTATTTATTCTTATATAAGATGTGAAGACGATCAAGTTTGAAAAATTTCTTGAGAAGATTTTTTATTTCGAGAGGTAGGGTGATTTAGAGACTAAAAGGAAGAAGAGAAGCATAAAATGGGTGAATTGATGCCGAATGACTGGTTTTTTCGGCGGATTTTTGAGAGGCAAATTGCAGTGATTGAGAGAATAAAGTGAGGGTTAATGTAGGTTTACTTGCCGGATAATGCGAGTGAGTTATAGAGAGTTGAAAACCGCTTTTAGATTAAGAAGGTTCCGTTCTTTTTTGAAACGATATTACAAGCTTGATCGGCGTAATTTTAAATTACATCTGAGCAGACGTTCAATTTTATTCATATTTTTTTTATTATTCTCATTAATTAAAGAAAAAATTGAAACCTTCGTTAGTTCAGGAGGAAAAACTTTACTTCAAGAGGTAAACCACCCAAGGATAATCGTACGCTGCATAAATGGTCATCTGAATTCCACTCAATTTTTGACTGCATATTTACCCTTTAACCGCTAACGCTTCAACGTGAAAATTTTACTTGCAAACGGAGAAAACACTGCTTTCCACCTCCACGGGGCGAGAAGGTGCAATCGACGTGCGCACGCGGTCGGTCGCCCCACCCCGACACTTTGATCCGAGGCGGACGAGGAATTCGTTTCGTTTGAGGCCGACGAGTAATTTGTTTCGGCGCCGGATCCGAATTCGGCCGCTGCTTTTAATCCACCTTTTATGCCCGCGATTCCCCGATCTCTCGGGCTAAAGTGTTTTCTGTTGGAGGATCGCGCCGCGCCCGACTGCTGTTTGCGGGGGTGGCTGTTTGGCTTTTACGAGGTTTGAGTTTTTGCTTTCGATTGAATTTTGGGAGGCGGCTCGGAGTAGTAGAGCGGGTTTAATTGTGTTTAATCAAGTGCGTATATGTGAAGCAAAAAATAAAATGAGTTACAAAACGCGTTGATTGTATAAGAATGCTTCGTAAAACAATTTATCAATGCTAGAAAGATCCAAGCGATAAGTTTTGCAAAAGCTAAATAACTAAACTGCAAATTCACACCAAAACAAGATTTAATCAAAAATTTTCAAATTAACTAAAAATTCATCTTCCGTTAATAAGAATTGTATAAAATTTAAAAAAAAAACATTTTTTCTTTCATTCAAACCGAATTCTTTCGCCAGAAACATTGAGAGGCACGACAGCTTCGTACTCTCTTCGTAAACAGTTTAGAATAAGGCCAAAATTAAACAAGGCCACAAAAGAAACGAGAGCTAAGGGGAGAGGCTGGCGGAAGAAAACTGTAGCGGGGGCAGTCGTTAAAAAATTTTTCATTTATTTATGCACAACGACTCGGTGCTCGCGCCGGGAGCAAAGTCCCTTATTTTCCGGGGGCGACTCGCCGGAATTTTAATTAAACCCCCCTTTTTTTTGCCAAAAGCAGCCTGGCCTCGTTGCGGCGAAACTACTTCCGACGTCTTCTGGCGCTGCGAGAGAGAGAGAGAGAGAGAGAGAGCCCGGATTACACAAATCTGAGAAAAGGAGGGCGTTTCGCGCTTATTTAGCGCTAAATTGCACCGCCCGAGCGCGGATTTCCTTCTCCTCGAGTCAGCTCTCCCCGCTTTTTTCTTCGCTTCTTTGCTATACTGTTTTTCCGTTTAGCCTCGGTCAAAGGGAATTTAATAATTCTGCGGGAGCTCGGAGTTTCATTTTTCGATGGCTTAATGCGGTTTAATTCGATCATCTTTAAAGGGATGGAGATTAATAATTTCTTGTCTTTTGTTTCTTATATCCTTTATTAAATTAAAGAGATTGTATTTTACTTTTTATTATATATATTTTTTAGTGCGCCAAATTTTCAATTTTATTTTATTAATAATCTAAGATTTTCAATTAAAAAATGATCCTTTGATAAAATAATAACTATATATTTTTCAACTAAACAGCAACGATCTAAATTCGAATATAGAAAATAAAAAATTTTTTTGAACGGTTCTTGAATTATTTTCAAGAAATTTTTCAAAAAAATGTTTTTATTCACACAGTACTGAAAAATATTTTTAAAATCAAGCGTAACGTGGTGTATTTATGTGCACAAAACGAACATTTTCTAAATCCCTACAGCCATAGAGCAAAATTGAAATGAAAACTCCAGCTTACAAAACAAATAATTCTATATGATAGAACTTTCGAATACATTTTCAAAATCCTTTGGGTGCGTCGGAAAATTCATCGTATCGATCGAGTCGAATCAATTAATGAGAAGTCGGCTCGGAAGTTCGGGATAACGACAAACTTGGGCGAAACTTGGCGTCGATTGGCTTATCCGCTGCAGGGACTAACGAATTTTCGATAATACCGTCTTCAATTACATCTCGCCCGCATCGAAGCCATTGTACATATTTAATTGCGCGTGACGAAGCATGCATTCGATAATTAATTAATGGCCGTAGCGACTGTAATTCGTTCTTAAACATTAAAATGTTGAATTAATAATATGGGTTCTTTTTGATTGTTTGAAAAAAGGTTTTTAAACTTTGAAAAAAGAGCGTAAAAGTAAAAGTGATTGTCAAAGTGTGTTTTTATTTTTTTGGAATTTTTATAGCTTCAATAAATAAAGTTACTTCAAATATCAAAACGCAGCAAAAATGACGTCATGAGTATTTCTATTCTAGATTCAATATTTTTATTTTCCGAAAGACAAACTAAATCATCTGCACCAACATAAAATTATGATAACAGCTAAATAACTAAATTTAAATTAACATTCATATTTCGCAAAAATGTCAAAAGATAAACTATAAAAATGCCTTTGAAAAAAGTTCAGTACCAGGCGCATCTCTGTGAGCTCGGAGGGATTAAAAGCAATTCATAAAAGGCAGAAAAAAAGCGAAAAAAGAGGTAGAGAGAGAGAGAGAGAGAGAGAGAGAGAGAGAGAGAGAGAGAGAGAGTGAGCGAGAATCAGGGTTGCGTACTTTTAAAATTCGGCCACAAAGTGCCTTTATCACCCATAAAAAAAGGCTTCTTCCCTCCTCGGGAGAAATTCATGCGTCAGTTGTGCAGCACAACAGCGTCGGCCATCAAAGTCTTGCTCGCTTTTTTTCTACACTCCGGCGCTTTATCTTCCGGCCTCTATGGCCTTTGGGCGCGTCGCTCGATTTGCGTGACCTGCAGCCCAGCTTTTTCGGCGATTTCCTTTCGCGATGGATTGGTTCGATGTGCTCGCAGGGCTGCAAGGGCTGAGAGGGTGCTGAGAGGTCGCTATTGAATTTTAGAGGCAAATTTTGACTGACAGCTTAGGATTTTAAGTAATTGCTACCTTATTAGTAAGATAGTTTAAAAATTGTAAAATTATTTAGCGGTGAATTTGATTGCGTGACAGAGATAATCGTTATATTATTTCTAAATATATAATATTAGTTCTATATTATATTTCCCATTTTTATTTTATTTTTTGAGTTATCTTCAGAAGACTTAGAAATTTTTCATTTTTTCGCAACACAAAAGATCAACGTATATAGTTCGTTTATCCAAGTAATTCATTATGTAAACTTTTTTATGCATGGTATATTCTTTTTAGTACAAAGAAGTTTAAAGCATGTTTAAGATTTCTAGACAGTTTTATTATTTTTTAAGGTTTCAACTTTATTCTTGTATAAAATGTATAAACTTTTCTAAAATTTTTTCATTAAAACATAAACGTTCTGCTTAAAAAAACGGATCCTAAAATTTGTTCGATTCTATCAATGTTTTTAGTCATCAAAAACAAAATTACAGTAGCAAGCCTTTCAAAAATAGTCAACCGCGAAAATTCCTATAAGCCCAACACTTTTGGCGTACTTGAAATTTTAAAGCAGGGCCAGCACCGCCACCCAATAACCAAACACGCCGAATCCAAACAACAGCGCCTCCGTAAACACCGAACGAAATGCGCAACGAGCAAAAGAAAGCAAGAAACGGCGCGCGTCGTGCCGCAGCTTCAACGCGCGTATACGTATAGTAACGCGTGCATTACGCGGGAGCGATTGACGTTTTACGTGCGACCTCGCGACGACGTCGTTTCGCTGATGCTGCTGCCGCGATATCATTCTCTCCTCTCCGCGCGTGTACTCTCCGGTATTTATGCGACGGACCTGTTTTGCAGGGAGTCGAGAGAGAGAGAGAGAGGTTGTAATGAGGGAACGCGGCTCGCGCAGTCTTGCGGGGCTCGAATGAATGGGACGTGCAGGCAATTTTTGAGGGGATGTTTTTCGAGAAATATGAGGGATTAGTGTGCCTTTGAGTGGGTTTATGACGGCGGTTAAAGTCTCAAGCCTCTGTACTTTTTATTTTCGGCTCGAAGCGCAAGTTGAATATATTTTATGGAACGAGAAATTGAATGCTTGCTCGATGAAATATTTATCGGCTATTCGAGTAACGCTTTCTTTTAAAGATTTTTAATAAGAGAGCAGTAATCAAACACAAGTTTTCTATATTAATTTAAAACAAGGTTTTTTACACAAATAGTAACATGTCGTATAATACATTTAAATTCCCACCACTTGTAAAACCAATAAATTCAACCTACCACCCGTAAAATCGCCGCAACGAACCCAAAATTCAGCCAAAAACTACGCTCCGCGGCCCCAACAAGAGCCATTATAATAAAACCACCTCCAAACACCTCGCCTCGGCAAGTTTTAAGGCCCGCGAGCCAGCGAGCATTACCCAAATGATAGTGTTTTTCGGGCAAAAGTTTCGGGGCTCTCTCCGTCCGCCTGCTACTCTCGAGTCGCGCCGCGCGCGAGAAAATCAAGCCGCGAGCTCTTCTTGTTCCTGTTGCAGTTCGCTTGAACGAGCATGCACGCACGCAGGCGAAGGTGAAGAGCTTAACCCGAGATAGAGAGAGAGAGAGAGGCGATGCGTTCCCACGCAGCCGGCCTGGAGTGTTTGCCCGCTCAGCTGTATAAGCTGGATGAAAAATTCGGTTAATATTATCGGGGAGCTTGCGGGGATTGTGTGAAGTTGGAATGAGGCGTGTTCGAGGAGATTGTTTTGCATAAGAGTGCGGACATGTTTTGGACGAGCTTTTTTATAAGTATTATATTTTCTTCGAATTCGTTATGCTTTAGATACATTTTTTTTAATTGTTTTAGAATATTTTTATAAAGTGCGATTTATAATATTATATATTGATCTTTGTATAAACGCCAGCTGTAAGAAAATGAATGACCCTGAAATTTGATCCAATAAAACAGATCGCCTGCATATATCCCTTTTATTTACTGTACAAATTTAGAATCTCAATTAAAATTCAATATAATCCCAACAACAACAATTACGCTAACATTACCTTCGAAGCCACTCCCCCAGTAAATAAATCAAGCAATCATTAATCCTCGCCGGTGGAGCAAAAAACTCTCGGGCACCTAAATCATTTCGAGCCCGACTGTACTTCCAATAAAGTTTTAAAGCGACCTCGAATGTGCGCGAAAAGACAGAGAGAAGGAAGATTCAGTCGCGCCTTCCTCCCTCGCCTCTCCTCTCTCTCTCTCTCTCTCTCTCTCTCTCTCTCTCTCTCTCTCTCTCGGCCGGCGATGTGGGCGGCTGCGTGCAGTCGCTGCAGGCGCTCCTAATCACAGACTCTTTCTCCGAGAGTATCCTTCTCCCCCTTTTTCTTGTGCGATGCGTAAGGTCCGTAGGAGGGATAAGAAGCGAAAATAAGATGAATTTCTGGGGGCGTTATATGTGCGCTCTAAAATCGTGGTTTTTTTGTGCCTTTTATTCGAACGTGAATTATTGAGATTTTTTGGAAATCCGGATCGTTATACTATTGGGAGGAGTTAGCATGAAATAAATGCAGTGGGATATCCATCTAAAGTTACAATATCAGTACGTTAGATATTCGTATTTTCTTCACAATTTTTCGAAACGACACGAGGATAAGTGCTTAAACTCAGTGACGATTCATCAAGGAACGCTTAGCTAACGCGCTGAGTAATCACCAACTTCATATTACAGAGCACATATCTTTCATGTAAACCGCTGAATCTTAGCGTCTGTGTATATTTCACGTACGCAACTCTGCATTCATATAAGCGCTTGACAAAGTGCATCAATTACCGCTGATTATCCGCCGATTTTTTTCTCGCCTTGCACTCTCTAATTAATGTTGCCTTATACATTTTCGCGACTCGTCGACGTAACCACCACTGGGGGACTAACTAGCTCCTCTTCCGACTCGTATATTTCATTGCGTTCGAGGAGATGCACCGGAGATATACAAGTTTCAAACGCCTGGATTTATTCTGAAAGTATTAAGTTAAAGAAGAACGTAAATAAACTTTTACCTGTTCGTTTCAATAAAAGGTATAAATGGTACTTATCTACTACAATTTTGTTTAATAATGAAAAGAATTAAAAAATAAGCTATACATTTTCATACAGCATCCACAAGGAACATATAAATTTAACGGGTAAACTCTTTTGAACGCATGTATTTTGTATACCGACACGCGCGGAAGCCGGTGGGAGGACCGTAAACCTTCCGCTAATGCGTGCGATCTTTTTTATGTGTTTCCGCATGGAAAGTCATACAGTCGGCCGAATTAGTCATCATCTTGGATTAATGCGATAGGAGTAATTTCCTTCTTACTTGAGTTTGCCGGTTTCGTTATTTTATGTTATTTATTGAGATATTTCTTATTTAATATTTTCTTTTTGGTACAATGGCACGCGCGAATGTCGCTAAAACGCTTATTCGAATTTGCAGCAAAAATATTCAACAAATTGGCTAAAAAATCGTTGTAAAAACTTGAATGTAAACTTTATGCATGGGCAGTGTATATGCTGAACTAACCCCACCTTTATTCAAAAAAAGTCCTTTTCTACTCCGATATCAATACTCTCAGTTTCCATTATTCCGCCGATGGCGTAAGTTTTTATTACTCCGTTAGCCAACTAAAGCAATCAAAATTTATTAGTTTATCGAAAACCTCGCCGTATCGAAAATAAAGTGAAACATCCTCTGAGTCGAATTAAATAAAATCGTACGTTTTACGCCCTCGGAAGACCACAATTTCCATTACTTGGCGCATTTTATTCCTTACTCGCCGTTTTTTTTTTAAATTCGTAACAAAAGCCACCCGCGATTCCCAGGGCCTGCGCAAGTTTATTTTTATGCTCTTACGAGCGCATTAGCTTCAATTGAAAATTTGTCTTGCTTATACGCAGCCAAGCGATGCGTAATAGTAATAAAGCGTATTAGTAATGGAAATAAAAATGTAAATGCGAATGCACGCGTAGAGCGGAATTTACAGATTCTGCGTTGGCTCGAATTGTGCCTATAAAAGATAGCCTATTAACTTGTAATATTCGCCGATAATCGTAAACTTAGATATTTAGTTTTTGGCGCAAAAATGTGCGCCTTTCATTTTACTGGCTCTTTTGCATTTCTATTGAATAAAGAGTGTATTATTTCGATACAGAATTGTAATAAAGATTTTATGGAATTATTTTACTGGAGCGAATTGTACGACTGCACTTTTAGTGCGCGAATCGCGGCCAAAAAAATAGTGTATCAAGTTTTCACGCATTTCAAGTTGTAAAGTTCGGTAAAAAAACTAGTAAGAATCCATTATAATAAAATCTATAAATGTCCAAAAAAAACATTACATTTAGGTACGATATAATTCCAGCAATAATACCCAGTATTTGGATATAACGCGAAAAAAATGGCCAATTCGTACTCTAAAAATGGAATCTGTTTCTACTACGGATAAAGTGAATTTCAAAATATAAAAGCTATAATAAAAATAAAAATTTATTGATTCTAATAAAATGAAAAATGCATTTTTATTATTAATAATAAAATTGACGACATAACGACAGTTTTATTGAAAAAGTTTTTAAATTACCATGATTCAGCATTCATTCAGGTGATTTTACAATCAAACGATAGTAGATGAAGAATATATTTATCACTGATTTTGCGCTTTTATTCAAGTCAAAATTATCAATATTCAAATTTATGAATTATTATTTTTTTTTAGTTTAAACATATTTAAAATTATTTTTGACGTTAACATTTTTAAATTGTCGGTGATGATGATCTTTCTATACCCCATAAACACAAGAGGAAAAAACTAACAGCAAAATGGCAGGAAACAGCAGAAACGGTCGCAGATTTACAGCAACTTTATGGAAATCTGCGATACGTGTTTATGGGGTATATCCTTTTAGACTTGTCGAGCCCTTTTAAACGTAGTTTTTAATCCCTTTCTAAAAACAAACCACCAAAATTCTACTTTAAATAAGACATTTATAATCTTAAAAATTGACCCAATACTAAAAGGAATAAAATTATATGCCAATTGTAGATTTCAAAACAGCAAATGTTCTTTATTGCACCCATCTGTAAGGTTACAATCCTTATTCCAAAGCCATTCATATCCATTTCCAGGCAACACCTGTCCACGCTCGACTCTCGCATTTTAATTCGAGTTTAAGGTTACAGCGTCACGGGATATCGCTTTTCCATAATTTACAATTTTTCGGATCGAAATTCGAGCTTTAAAGAAAAGTTCGGGCTTGGGGGGGGGGATGAAAAGCGCTGACGGCTGACGGTTATGATGATGGACGATTACCTGGGCCGGCGCGTATAATTCAGCTGCGCGCGCGCATCGCGCACTTTCACGGCCGAGCGATCGGGCCGACACTTATTCATCTACTGTTGCGCCGCAGCGTCGACGATTTGACGAGCTGCGCAAAACGCCAGCCAACCGAGATCGATGCTTAGGACAACCAGATGTGATAATCGCGGTCGCGTGACGAGGCCGATGCTTTCCGCCTTGCGTCACGGAGACGGGAAGTGACGGAGATCGCTTCGGAGATTTGAGGCGACAGAACGATGAGATGTGATAAAACACGACATTTCAGGATTTTGAGAATTTTGCTTCGTGTGTTAATATTTACGTATATATAGTTAATGATATCTATCATTGAAAAGTTTAAGATTTAATTTTAGATTACTTTCCTTATAAAGGAATATTGTTGTCTGTAAAAATGTTGAAACTTTCTCCTCATTTGTAACGAACGTTTGCGTAAAAAGTTTTAATTTTAAATGAAGCTTTACAGAATGATTTGCATTTCGTCGATCAAATGCTTGTATGTACAAAAATGAGTATTTCCTTTTGTAATTCTACTGAAGAGAAATTTAAAACAAACAAGCACGTTTATTTTCACATTGTGCACGCTTATTTTCCAGCAGCGATATAATAAACTTTAAAATTCTATAGCATTACGTTAACGGTGATATATCTCTACTTCCATATAAGCAAAGATAACTGTCAAAAAATATATACATTATAAATCAAAAGAGTGCAGAAAAGATTAAAGTTACAAGAGATTGTTAATTTTCACATAAAATTATAAAAAGAAGATCTTACATTAGTTTATGAAACATTACTATACTGTCAACGAATTTGAATACAAGAAATTAAAACGTTTCAATTTCAAAAATCAAAAAATTTTAACAGCAGATGTTAAATATGAGCTTATATAAAAAAACACGATTATATGTATCAAATAAATGTTCCTAATACAAATGATAATAAAAATTATTCATTGAAAATATGCATCAATCTCGTTAGACACCCCCTATCTTCAGTAACCACCACCCGTCGTAAATCTCATAACCGAGCGTTTACAACTGGATAAATCTCGCCGACTGCAAAAAAGCGTTATTATCCAGATGGTCAGGCTTACCGACCGTGCGGCGTCTGATTTTCAGTTTTTTTTTTCCCGCGGCGATATAATACCCTGCATCCCTGGGCGAAAAAGAGTTCGCGGATGGAAATTATTTATCTGGCCGTTTTGGTCCATCGAATCCCGGTAGTTGCAATTTCGCATTTTCCCTTCATGGACTGCCGGACAGAGCTGATCGAGCGGATCGCTCGAGCAGGCATATGATATTGCGGATCGAAAATAATTTACTGCGGCCGCGACTCCTCACGGAATTGATGCGCTCGCGTTTTTTTAGCTTTGCGTCGCGGGAGCAAGTGCCGTTCGCAACGCGGACCGCTTTTGTATTGTTTTGTCCGCGGGTAACTGGATTTTCGTTTTAGGCTTACTCTCATCATCGGGACGGTGTTAAAGATATTGGTTGATATGTATTGATATTTACTGATATTTATTGATATTTATTTACTTTACGTGTTTATTAATCTGAATTCTGATGTAACTTCATCCTCTACTAATATTTCTAAATTATTGTTACTAGTTAATTTCTAAAACTAATTAAAAAGACAAATTTTTATACATTGCTCCTATGCTTTATCATGTTCTGAAACGAGAAGATAAAAAGAGTCGTTTTATGTTATTGTTCACTTTGCTTTATATGTATATCGTAAAAATTTTGATTATATTCTTCTATAGAGAAAAGATAAAAGCGCCAACAGTGATAGGACATTTTTAACATTCTACACAAGTCATCTGTTATTTTTTTTTAAATACAAACAAAGTTTTCACGAGCGAACTCGGAATACTAAAAATTTACATTTTACGCATTTTCAAAAGAAATCTTTCAACGCGATAACAATAATAAAATTTTCGATTGAATAATGAACCTCTCGGCTTAGAAGAGGGAGCAGTAAACTTCGTAATCGATTAAGAGCGTTAATTAAATGGGCCGGCGAGCGGCGGCGCTCTTCCTCGGGGGCACTTTTCGCGATGCTCGCCCCGTTTCGGGCTCGGCGTTATTGTTAATTAACGCTCGTCTGCGCAGCCGCAAATCCGCAGCCGCGCGCGGTGTGTCCCGCTGACGCTCGAGCTTCCTATATACGGAGAGTTCTTGTTTTGTCGCGCGTGTCGCGCTCGTTAATTTAGAGAAATGTAATTTGTATGAGCGGCTGGCTCGGTTCGACGGATCGAGCCCGAGCCCAAGCTGATGGATGTGTATACCTCCGTATGCGCCGAGCGCCAAGTCTGCGACTGCAATTCAATGCGGACAAGTTCAAATGCGTTCCAATATCTTGCGATGACGAGTCGACGCTTTAACGAATACGAGTTGATTAAACTCAAAGATATTGTTTCAACGAAAACCCTCGTGCTTAATTATCAGCAATCGCTTTCGAATTTACGGTGTAGCTCGTAGTAGTGTAGCAAACAAATTTATTATATAAAATGCTGATTCGCGTAACTGTTCTTTTCTGTTGCTTGTAGCTTTGTATGCTGGACCTTACTTATATGCATCACTTTTATGCGTTTAGCAAATGGTTAAATGCAAAAGAAATCTGTTAAATAAAAGTGAGTTATAGTCGCAGAGTAAATGTTTTTATTTTTGCGGAGAGCCAAAACCGCAGAATACATCAAGCCATAATAATACGAAAAATTAAATTAATTTGACATAATTTAATTAACTCCTCTGCTCTCAATTAAGCTTGTTACAATTTTTTTATTCAGAGGTGATATTAATTCGTTTGGCTTTATTTATTTTTTAAGTAATAAATTTTGATAATAACCATTCTTTTTAATTTATTTTATATTAACACCACATTAAAGTAAAGACTGACATTATTAATCAATCAAACCTAATAGTAAAAATGATAAACGGTTAAATGAAAATTTGGTTCAAGTTTTAATGAAGGCTACTATTCTATATATTATTTATCATTATTTGCGGCGCGACAGCATTAAATCAATGATTCCAGATAAGCGCAGCAATTTCCCACAATTACGTTCCTCGGATAAGAATTTTTTTCTTCATTGCAGCTGGGGGTCTCGGCATCCGGACATGAAAATTCGCGGCTCCCCAGAAGCGAAGGAGGAAGCGTAGCGGGCGAGAGAGAGAATCCAGAGAGGCCTGAGCTTCGACGAGGAAGCGATAAATCAAGCGGACTCGCTTGGAAGAGGCTCCGCGTCAAGAAACTCTATAAATTATATGAAGCGCACCACCAAGCCCGTCGTCAGGTTCAAAATCTACCCCAAGACCCACTACATCGGCCGGCGCGCCGAGCAACTGCCCCAACCCATTATCGCCCGTACCGGACGATACGACGATGGTCATCGCAAGTACCACCACGCGGTTAATATTTGTCATCTTCTTTTTGCTAATTGTTTTTAATATTCTCGTTATTTTTATATATATCCCGCATGAAAGATTTCAAAATAGTTTTTTCATTTTCCGAGACTTCAAATTGTTCAATGTACAGCGATTATTCCTTTGACTTTTGCCAAATTATTTTCTTCGCGAAAATCGCAGTTTCTAAAAAAACGACCTTTCCAGACATTTGCCGCAGATCCTCGTTACGGCAAGCAATTGCCAACAGTAGCGGAGAAGCTCAGGGGTTACCGCGGCGGGGCGTCACGGAAGGACAGCGAGCCGAGCGGAAGCGAGGAGACTTACGAGAGTGACTCGCGATGCGCCGCGCCGCCGGACGACGACTACGACTACGATGACGACGACGACGACGATGCTGACGACGACGACGACGACGACGACGAAGATGACGAGAACGAGGACGAGCAGTCGAGCACGAGTTCGGACTCCTCCGAGTCGAGCGTCGACGAGCACGAGGTCGCCAAGGCCCTCGCGGCCTTCCGGAAGTGCGACGAGTTCCTGCAGAAGCACAGGATCAGGCCCGAGTTCTTCTGCAGGTACAAGGAGAGGCTGGCGCTGCAGGCTTGGCTTTTGCAGAGAGTTACTGCCAAAGCCTCCCGATTGTCCGGTGAGTGAAGCTCCTTTTTTTTATGGGATTAGGTATTATGAATATTCTTTGCGGATGAGTGTTAATAATTTAGAGGACCATTTCGCCGTAAGTTTGAGAGCGCTGGAAAAATTCCAAGCTTTGTTTACGCAAAGCCGAGCTCTTAACGCGAGCCTCGTTAGTCAATTCAATTACTTGCACTTGCGTCCGAAAGAAGGGAAAACACACACGTACCTCTTGTTCCCTCCAGTTCAAATACATCTTCTTATACCCCCAGCGTAATAAGCAGCATTAAACCAATCTCTCATTCCAGACTGCACTCGGTGATTTACGCTCGGCATCGCGAGCGAACGCATATATATGTATACACGCGGAACTGGCCTCCCCATCGCGAAACATCCTTACGTGTTTATCGTAATAACACTTCGGCCCCCAGTCAAAACATATTCGATACCCCCTCTCCCCGCGCTAATATACCCGTGAAACTCGCGCGTTTATGCATCTACGGGCTCATAAATATCGGCCGGTAATAATGCGCTGCCAGTCGCAATATCCTTAGGAAAGCGGATGCCTCGATATATCGGGGCGCAGCATCAGATCGGGCCCGAGATTCTCTCGCGAGGAGAGAGAGAGAGAGCTTCCTCCTTTTTTCGAGCTCGGGCTCTTCTATTACGCTTTTAGCGTTGGCGCGAACGACAATTTCTCATCTCTGCGAAGGATATATCCCCCCTCTCGATCCCGGCTCCGGGACATTTTTTTCTCTCTGTCTCGCGCGAGTGAGAGCTGTTTTTTTTTGCTCTTGTTTCGAGCGACGTTACTTGTCTGGGTGTACCTTTTTGGGGTGGAATGCCGGGAATCCCGGGAAATTTTTATCATCGGAATTTGAGTGACTTATTGGCAGCTTCGCATCGTTTCAATTCCTTTCTCGTTGCCTCCTCCCTTGTTGCTGTTCAATCGACAATAATTATTTTCCGATTCAGTAGGTATGTAGACATTGTGTAATCTTGTACTTTTCAGTTTGTAAATCACTTCATAGTACAAGACGTGGCATGGAACACAATTTATGGATACAGTTGAATAACCATTTACTATTATTTATTAGTATTCTTTTTTATTGTTGTTTACAATGACTTGGAATGACTGTATTTCGTTGAAAACAATTTTTAATTCTTGTTGAATAGATTGATATAACGCAGATGAATATCTTAAAGCGCTATTAATTACTTCAACATTATATCACGCCATATCTATTCAGGATAATCTTGCCGCAAATTAATCTTTATTCCCTTAGCTCCAAAAAAAGTTTCCGTGATTTTTGTTCCTTCAAAGTTTAAGCGCGTTTTCATAAACAGTATAATGACCAGCTAGTTAATGAAGCCTTCATTGTAACGACTGGGAACGATTAATTAGATTCCAGCCTTGATTTATGACGATCCGTGATGCATTTGCGGCTCGGGCAGCCTTGGCCGTTTCAGCTTTATCTTGATCCTGCACGGTTCATTCATTTTGATACCGCGGCCTTATCAAAACATCGAGCTTTTTTAAAGATCGATTCGCGCGCGGCAAATTTTGTCCGTGCAATGGGCACCGATTCAGTAATTCTTATGTTTGTAATATATTATCTGAAAAATGTTTGCAAGGTGCATTGTAACGTTTGGTTTAAAAAATGTGGGCACCTGATTCGCGCGAGGAGAGATTGAGTTTCTGTTAAGGGGCAAAATTTATATGAAGCATACATTTCTCCATTCCGGATATCTTCAAATATTATAGCATCGGTAAGTATACAATCATTCACGAGCTCTGGAATTTAACATTCAAAATTAAGTTCAATCCTTTAAGTAATCTGTTTCCCCTAAAGAAATGAGCGAAAGATTCCGTAAAAATGAGTCCGAGCCTCCTTTAGTCACCAGCCGACTTCACTAATCACAAAAGATCTTGCCTTGGTAATTTTTCAACTTGCGAACAGTTCGCAATCGCGTTACAGCGTCCGGCCTCGTTATCATCGTCGCGCGGCGTGGTGTCTTCATCATCCAGTAATCGGGCGGACGCCGGGCGCGCCTATCTGCTTGCCCTTTATGATGTCTTTATGCTGATTGTGGACGGCAGACGAACCGACGCTCCCTTGAGGCCTCGCGCGATATTACCGCTCATTACTTATGCAATTACGACAGCGCACCCCGACTGTTCTATACATTGTCTCGGGCCACTCTTTTGGATTCACGATGTATTGCTGAATGACATTGTGAACGTTCGACGAACCGTTCTTTGTGAATGAGAATACGTAGAATTATTGGGTGAAAAAATAAGTAATAATATTAATGTTATCTTTTAATGATAACTATAATCTACATCTTCTATCAATCTATGTCACATTTTTCTATCGTTGAAGAGTTTATTATCCTCTATGATGAATTGTTTTTTTTTTTGTTAATTTGGAAATATAAGACCAGTACACGGATATCATAATATTGCAAATATTAATTTTGTAGCTTTTCAGTTGACAAGTTCTCAATCACTTGACAACGTTCTCGTTACGCTTGCGAAAGTACAAGTCAATTTTTATTCAAATTTTACTCGGGGTGTTATTATTAGTTTTTTTATCACAATGATTAAGAAACAAAAGTCAGATTTTTATCACAAAGATTATTTTTATACAAGAGATATAAGAAACAGAGTGTAGGAGTGTCAATATGTAAATTTATAAAACCATATACTTAATATTTCACCAAAAGATTCTAATCGTCTCTGTAAACTAAATCATTTTTTTTTTATCTCAAAAAAAGTCTTGCTTTTCTCTCGCGTTTAAAGAGCAGAAGTAGCACGAGAGAGAGAGAGAGAGAGAGAGAGAGGGGAAGAAGCTCCACGCGGTTGTGCACTCTAATTGTCGGATCGACGTGTGCACTTGGCCTCCCGCACACACGCACCTCTCTTATACGACTTTCAAACGGTCAAGCAAGACGCCCGGCGTACAAAGAATTTTCCGCTTCCGGCGGCGGGTTTACGGCCTCGTCGTCCTCTTTTTCGCGCGTAAGCAAAGTCGTAAAAAAAGCCGCAGAGCCTCCCGCATGTGTGTGTGTGTGTGTATGCGCGTTAACACACGCCGAGTCCCGCCGCTCCGATAATGACACTTTGATGCACGTTTATGCGTTTACGAACTTTATGCGTTTGCCCGGCGCCGCTCTCTGTGTTTGTTTTTATCGTGCTTATATACGCGCCCGTTTTAGTTTCAGCCGCCGCGGCTTTTGCCTTCCCCGCTTTTTGATTATACAGGCCGGCTCTGTGGCTAGATTTCTGATAGGGAAAGCGGACGTGTTGGTGCTGTTGTCTCTTGGGTGTACACTATTTTTTTTTTTTTTTTTAATCTTTTCATGCGTTTTCGATAAAGCTTTAAATAATTTTTATATGTACAATTTAGCGATTTCTTTAGTAATTAAAGAAAAAGCAAGTGAAAACACTTGTATAAAATATAAATTTATATAAATACATGAATTACAGCTCTTTGTGCGAATTCATGAAATTTATTAACCTTTTAATTTAAAATTAAAATTAAATGTAACGAAACTGCAGCTAAAAGCTTAAAACGTATTACGTTACTCAACGTGCAAAGATAAAGCTGCTATAAAAATAAAAATAAAATTTTGTTTGTCTGCTTAATTAGCAAGAAAATGTTAAATATTTTAATATGTAATATATTAATTTAATATTAATTTAATATTTTTAATAACTTAATATTTTATTATAGGCCGAATTCTGAAATCATCATTTATTAAAGAATGTAGTATATGAAGTTTTATGGTAAATTCATATTAATAGCCTTAAATGACGTATAAATTATTTAGTGTACTAAATAAATTATTGCCCGCATTAATTTTTAAGAAATTTTACGCGTTTATTAACTTAATTTTCAAAATTATTAAATGATAATTAATTAATAATTGAATATGTGTCCTTTAAAAATTATTTTCTCATTAATTTGAACTATTCCAAAAAATAATAAAATTTAGTAAATGTAGTAAATTTAGTATGTATAAAATAAATTTTCTTCAGTCTATATTATGCGCATTTATCTGTAAGATTCAAATAATAATGTTGTTCAGAAGGTTTAAAAATTGAAACACGAGTATTTCTTTAAAAGCTCATTGCTATCTCGCTTGTCAAGGCACAAGCGTCATGCATTCACAGTGCAATTGCAAGGCTGACTTGGTGTTCAGACAGGCTATGCACGAGCACGAGGCACGTTGCAAGTG
>UCOL01001778.1:0-32326 GCA_900474335.1 Ormyrus nitidulus
CAGATTATTAAACCTTAAATAGTTGAAATATAAAATTAGCAAATATAGTCTACATTTCGTGCAAGACCCTCCTTAATTAAAGGTTTTAATGTTTTTTTTATAAATTCTTTTTCTTTTTTTTTTAATATACATTAAAGAAATGACTAGTTTAATTCGGATTGCAAAATATACTTCATATTAAAAAAATAATAATAAGTGTAAATCAAGACTAATTGTAAAAAGAAGAAAAAATAATTTCTTTCTATATAAATCAAAATGAAATTGCAGAATGCAATAAAACCTACCACTGCACTATAAAGCAAATAATTGATGTAAATGGTGTTAAAAGTTGTAATAAATCTTTTAGTGCTTCCGGTGAATAATTTTGCAAACATTAATGACTTTATATAACTTGATGAAACAATATGTTATTCGGTGTTCTGGTTTATTACCACATTTATATTTTATTTTAAATCTTTATGTTAGAGGTGCTAAAAAATTTGAATTCGTCGCATTCTATTCAAATGTTTTTGCCCTGTGAGGATCTAAATCTTATTTGTAAGAAATCAAGGATAACCTTTTCTATTTGAATCTAATTCTTATTCTTGCTAGAAATAAAACAGTCATTTTTCCTTTTCTGAATTAAAAATGTTGGTCTAATTCCTGCGATTCGAATCTGAAAATTGTTTCAATGTTGCTATAATTTAGCTATATTGCTTATATAAATAGAATAAACATTACAATTGCCAAGATTTCCACGTCGTGACAAAGCTTCAAAAAAAACCAGCAGAAATAAAGATCGAGCGAATTATAAAAAAAAAGATTGCTGGGCATAAGTCGTAAAATAAAAGAAGGTTCCCCCAGCTCAGATCGATGATAGCAGATCTACGCACAGTCCACGCAGCCAGTCGAAGCCACAGTCACCGAGTCGAAAAACGAGGGTAAGTATAAGAGGGAGAGAGAGAGAGAGAGAGAGAGAGAGAGAGAGAGACAGCGGTCAGCGGCCACTTTCGCCCTTATCGCCTTCCTGAAACGTCGGGCTCGCGTGCCTGTATGCTAATCTAAGGAAACTATAACCCAGTCGCTCGACTGCCCCTCCGCCGACTTCCTTCGACCTCCTCCGGACTTTCTTCCAGGGCTCTCTGCCATATAGCCAGCCGACGCAGGAGAGACTTTTTTTATACAATTCAGTCGTGCTTTTTCCTTCTTCTACAGCGTATTTGCGCCTCCGACAGAACCCGTCTTTTATCCAAACTTTAATCACCTGTCCGAGGAGATGATTGACCACTTTTCTCGGATTTCGGGCCACAAAAAAGCTCACCTCGAGTACACTTGTTCAGATTAATTTACACATCGTCCATTGTCTCTTTTTTTTTCACGCACGCGTGTCCCAAATTCGAGACCGAACGATATTCAAAGATTAAAAGGAATCCTCTCGGGCAGGAAATCACGCGACTCTCCTATCAAGTCGTCGAGGTCCGACATTTTTCTTATCCCGAATTCGAACCGCTCGGCTACCTCGGTGAGCAAACTAATTTCTCAAATTATTCTCGGGTTCCTGAGTCATAAGCGAAAGGGGCTGGTGAACCGTCGCCGCCCCCTTTTCCCACTCGACTCGCGCGCGAGACGCCGATAAGTGTGAGTAGTGACTTCGCGGAAAGACCGGCGAGACTCGAAAGTAATGGCTTTTTTATGATTTGAAGAAAAAAAGAAGAGAAATTAATTAGGAGCCAAGGCTGCTCGCCGGATTAGGGCTGCTAAAAATTTTTCGAAAACCTCCGCGTTGACATTGATTTATTGTATAACGTGCACAACGACATTGCAAATGAAGCTATTTTTAAAAGCTAAAAGTGTATAAGTATAATGTGTTAATAATACAAATGTATTTGAAATTTAATGCGAACTGTATGCATTCTAAATAAAAATTTATAAACATGATTATTTAACAATGTATTGCGTCTTACTTTCACATTTATAACTTAGTCCTTGCCAGAGTCATGTAAGTTTATCTAAACGCACCAGAAAGAAAGGTAGGTACTTGAAAAGTTAATTTTCATGGTAAGTACATCCGCGTACCGTCCATTACACCCCGAGCAGTAAAAACGCCGAGCCTTCAATTTCCCATTTACGTCGAATAATTGCGTAAATCTGGAGCGGCTATCTTTCGTCGGGCGGGCGTATACAGGACCCCATAAAAAAAGGCGGCCGATTCGCCGAACGATTAGTATGAGGGAATCGACGGCGGCGGCGGCGGCGGCGGCGCGAGCCTCTACACTCCGCGGCTCGACTGGCCTACATTCGTCCAATTTGCATCGGCCACCCCCGCGACGCGCGTATAAGACGTCCAGTCTCTCTCTCTCCCCTTCGTGTTTTTACGCGGCCCCCGCCACGTGACGCGGCAGCGGGGGTGGGTGAACGGCCAGTAGCGGCTCGCGTGCGAGCGATTCCCTCTATCGTGCCGGCGGCGGCGGCGGCGGACTCGGGGAAAAATGTCGGACATCGACCACCGGCTAGTGGTATGCGAGTGGTCAGTGCGCGAGGTAATACACACGGCAGGCGCGCGCGCTACCCGGTGCCTCGGTGCACCAATCGAACCGGGACCCTTTTTTCGGCCGAGAGACAGAGAGAGAGAGAGTATATATACTTCGATTAGAAAGTTAAATCGGGGAATTTCGCATACCGGAAGTGCTGTGCGACGGAAATGGCGCACGTTTGCTCGCCTACGTAAGGACGCGGTCGCGCGATAATAGGATAGTTAGCCGCGTATTTTCGGAGTAGAGCGACCGGCGAGGAAGCGGTATGTTAACCGCGAATCCAAGGAGATTCAAAACTGGCGACTGTCCGGTAAATGGATGGCTGAGAAGGCCGATGGATGAGAGCTTGGATTATTATTGGTGATTAATTCATGTGGAATTGTAACGAGGAGTGTGGATTTAGGGATGAAAATAGGCGGTGGAAAGTAAAAGGGAATATAGTTTATCAAGTGAATTGTAAATTGAAGTGAAGTGGAATTGTACGTCATGGGTTGAGGTGTTAATACTCAATGGTAAACTGACTCAAAGGAATAGAAAGTGAAATTTTATTAGCGATAAGTTCAGCAAGCATCTCATATTAAGATTATTTAAAACAATTAAAATTTTTTTTATCTTAGAAATATTTGATGCTCTCTTACGCCATTAACATTGGTTAACTTGGTTTTGTGTATTTCATGTGATACTTAAAAGACATTTGCACGAATCAAATTAATTATTATAATTCGCAGTTAAAAAGGCGAAACGATTTCTCTTAACAAATTATGTTTAGAAAATTATTTGAAACAAACCAATTACCGAAAAGAAGAAAGTGAATCCAGATGTTAGTGGAAATTTGCTGCATTGAATGACGATTCAGGTAAATTTACTTTTTTATTTGTAATTTTTTAATGATTTTTTGCTTAAGATTATTGTAAGAAATAATTATACTGAACAAAACGTTACTCTTATGATGATTGTGTTTCAAATTAATCTTAAACAACATTGAGATCAGTGAGCCTTTCATTTGGAATTGATCGAAATGCTGAAGTTTCATGAAATAAAAAAATATTAAATATATTACAAATTTGAAACTAATTCAATTGTACAATTTGTGATATTATAGAACCATGTATCACACATTGTATGAAAGATGCATGAGTAAAACGAGTCTTACACTTATTTTTTATCGCACTTGACGTTGATAAAGTACTTATATACTTTTTTATTCTTTTCCTTAAGACTGATTTATAATCATCAAGATTCTTTAAATAGTACCTGAAACTTTTGACGAAAATTACTTTTAAAACCTTATTGCTGATAAAGCATCTTTTAATAAGACATATCATATACATCGTTACTCTGGTAGAAAATTAACCATTTGTGTTGGTTAACGTGTATTTTAAATGAAGCGCTTTTGAGCTAAAATTGATGTTTAAATTAAATAAAAACAAATGGAAAATCATTTTAAAAGATAAAATATCATTACACTGAAATATTTATGAGCAAACATATTTAATTATTTAAGGATGACAAAAAATAATTTGTCGATTTCAACTACAAAACAAGCTAAGAATTGGCTAAAAACTGGTTAACGTTTCAACCAGGCTATCACTGTTGTACAAATTATTCATAAATACATTTATTGAGGTAAAACAAAAATGAATCGTTAACAAGAGCACTGAAACGACGTTTGAAAATTCTGTGAACTCAAAAAGGCGGAGTACATCGTCGTCGAGAAAAGTCTCCGCTGATTCGCGAGCTTCTCCAGTTCTCCTACCCGCGGACTTTCCCCGGTTTTTCGAGCAGCGCGGCCGAGAGAGCACGAAAAAGCGGAAGCACGCAATCGCTCAGATATTTGATCGGCCCACATTTTAACGTCACGCGTACGGAAGTGGCGCATGCATGCGCAATAAAAACATTTGTTTCGCGCATATAATGAAGCGAAGCGAATGGGAAAAATTTATTATCACCCCCCGCCACCCCCCTAAGGTCGACCTCGTTTTCCGAGCGGCAGACCGGGCCGTTAAATTTCGCGCGATAAGAGCTGCTTCGCGTTTATGGGGAGCGCGAGCTGCATAAAATTGCTGGCAATCGTCGGAAAAATCGCGTAAGACACTCGCGAGAAATTCGATTTGTTATTCGGAAGCGATTTTAGCGAGATAAGTTTGAATTGGAGGCGACCCACAGATATAGACTTGTTTCACTGATGGAGCTTGACTAATTTTCTTTTATTGTAGGAAAAAAATTTGTTTTAGAGTATACTTATACTTCATTGTTCTTGAAGGGCTGAAGTTTAGAAAGGGTGGATCTATTTTGTAGAGAAAAAATATAATTAGTTTCGTTGTTTTTACACGCTAGAAATCAGAATCTAAAATAATTAATCCTTTCGCACATTTGAAGAATTCTGCACTCGAATTTCAAATAATGATACATTTCGACACGAGCGCAGAAGTTGATTATTTACCTCGTGAGACGATTTTTGCCCGAGCGAAGCGAGAGTATCGAACTGTATATTTTCTATTACCGCGAAAGCCGAAAAATTATGTCAAAGTCGTAATTTTGAGGTTAGAGTGGTATAAAATGAATTAATATCTTAGATAACTCATATTTCAATAAAATGTATAAAAGTTTCTGCGACAATTCAATCTTTTAGGCAGCTTCTTTAGTACGCAATAATTATCTTACCTCTAATGATATGATGTAAATTTACTCTTCTCGGAAAGCTACTTAAAAATATACATTCTTACTTAAAAATGTACATTCATCCAACGTACTAAAACATTCTAACATCACCATTTTATAAACTATCTTTTTAGCTTTATAATCCATCAAACGGCTGCCTGACGCAACACAATTTCCTCTCTGTCAGAGACACCACAATTATTATTTGATACCTACATATAAACGTGCATACAATCGAAAGACCGCAAATAAAATCAGCAAACGGCAAAATTACGGTATCTCTTCGCCCGCACACAAATAATAAACGCGACTCGCCGCTTCTGCACGCAATGCATATTCACACGTACTTATCCTACCCGCAGACATAGCCAGTCCCGACGGGGCAATCAAACCTCTATTAAAAGGCGCAACAAGCTTTACAGCCGAAGGAAAACAAAAGAAAGCCGACTCAAAACGAATCGATCGCCGGGCCGTTGCCCGATAAAGTCGCTTTAATTTTTCATTGTCGTACAGGTATATACGTAAGCGCGCATTAAGGGCCTCTCTCCCATCGATTTCCGCCTCGGCCGGCCGAGCCGGGCTGATAATCAATCGACGGGACGACCATCAGCTCCTTTCCTCCCGCTGATAATGCCGATTTGAATAATTGAGCCGGCCGCTCTGGGTAGCGCGATGTTTTGCTGTGCTGGCACTCCGCGCGGAGTCCGCGTGCACGGTGCACTGTTTTCTTTTCGCGGGATGCGGTGATAGAGTGGGATATTGCTCGAGTCGAGCGGCCGCGAGACGGGAAATGTCAGGGTTCTCGGGTGTTTGCATAGTACCCGCGAAATTTCAGAGCGACGACGGCAGAGGCGGAAAGAATTGCGGCGGTGTGAGGATACGGGAATTTTAAATAATTTAATAAAACATTAGATTGAGAAGTCGTTGCTTCATTTAGAAACATTTACATATCTTTGCGCTTGAAATGTGAAAAGGAACGCGATCGATAAAGTATTTGGAGATGATGTTTTTTAAATTTTAAACTTGAATAAAATTTCGTAATATTGTATGTTAATTTTGTGAAAATATTTTTAAACTAAAAGTGATTAATCAGAAACTCATTTCGGAGCATGTTTTTGACGACTAACATAATATTTTAAGATATACGCCAAGATCAACCATATAGATAAATCGTTAAAATTAATTAATTTTGCATAACTTAAGCAAATAATTAAACTTTTATCATATAATAAAATTCTTTATCGTAAACGTGACATTTATTATGCGTGCCATTTTAACATTTAGTTCAATTTTTTTTATTAATTAAACTCACTTATTTTTGTACCAAAGAGATTTTATTTGGATAAAGAAGAAATTATAATTAGTAAAGTTAATGAGACGTAAAGTAATTTAACTGAAATTCTTTAGACACGAGTCAATTTACAAATAATACAGTATTAAGATTATACGAATGTACTTCTTTAAAAAATGAGTTCAACCAGTCAAAAAAGTTACGCCGCACAGTTAGCGTGTAAACTCGATCACTCCTCGCGGCTCAACGATTACTAGGCTGGAAATAAGGTAGTGCGAACGTATGCCGTAATAATAGTGATGAATATAAGTTTCATACTCTATTCTTTTATTTCCATCGATCCTCGCTATCTCCGAATCTGCCGCGTTTCACCGAAAGTTACCGTGACAACTCGCTTCCGAAAACGCGGAAAAATGGAATTTGCGAAAGGCAATAGAAACACCGTTGGCGCAACGAGAAACGAAAAAGAAGCGGCGAATCGAGGGGGCTGCGACCCCCTTCCTCGAGCGGCCGCAGCTCTCGTCGGCAGCCGGTCACGCATGAATTTCTGGCCTCTCTCTCAAGTTAAGCGGCTCTCGCCCCTTAGCGCCGGACTCCCGCCAGTCACGGAAGCCGCAGATTTCATCGGCCGAACTTTAATTCTCTTTTTTTTTAAAAAGTCCGCCGCGGGCAGAAAGGGAGCGATGAAAAACGGAGCTTGGGGAGCTACATTGGCGACGGGTATCGCCGAAAATCTTCCACCGAAATCACTTTGCTAGTGCCTTGAATTGATTTTACGTCGTGTTCCATTGTTTTCCTTGAATTTAATTAATTCTGATTTATGCCGAGCAGTCGGGAACGGTAAGAAAACTGATTTGATCTGAATTGCTGCTTGCCGCGTAAAGCAGATTAGATAAAAAATAAAGATAGAGACAAATCTCCTGGCCGTCGGCACGACGCCTCTGGGTGCGACTTCGAAAATCACCTGGAATTCGTTGCCATGATTTTAAAAAAAATTCGATAATTTTCCCCGTATCGTCGCCCGCCTCCGTGATGCCTTTAGGCTTGCCCTTGAGACTCGCACATATCTGCCAGTAGTTTAGAGACACGTATATGGAAATATCCCCCATAGCAATGACTATAACAGGAATATTGCTGCAATATTACACTGTCTTGGCAATATTGATGTAGCTTTGTCAATATTGCAGCAATATTGCTGTGATAGTTATTGCTATGGGGGATGTGTCCAGAGTACGCCTTTTCTTTACAAAAAACGTCGACGGACAGGTTAAATTTTACTGCTACATTATTCGAAGAATATGCGTTCGATTTTTAATTGGTGTTTTTACCCTACTTTCAATCGTGAAAATGAATCTTTTTTTTAGTCTTATCTTGTTTTCATCGTTTTTTTTCACCGTGACTATAAAAGTAGTAATAACTGTAAAAAAAGAGTTTTTGACCATTTACTTCGGGGAAAAACTATAATACCTTGTTGAAAATCAATTCCACCGTACAACTCGTGAAAACTTAATGTTAATTGTCAGCGTACTTACGGGTAAAACGACCAACAAGACCGACTCGGTGCTCTCATAAGCTTGCTCGTTCATATGATCACGTCTTTATACATCATTAATGCATTGCCGGTTAAGCTTAACATGCCGGATCACGGTAGAGGTCTAATATGATTCGATACAATGGTTTCAACAAAGTATAACCCAATAATGTTTATTTTGAAAAATGGGGTTCGTTAACATGAATTTAAATAGAAATATCGTGATATTTTCATAAAGTATAACTCGTTTTCATCAACATTTATAAAAATATAATTGTTAAAAAATGGGATTTAATTATTGGAAAGGTGTTAAATAATAGGCTCGCATTAATCCAACAGTTTTCATTTATGTATATTATCGTATAGTTAACAAACGTTATAATACTTGAGAGAGCGCGAGTATTGTGTAGGTAGGATTGATTCGGTGTACCAAAAACGAGAGAGAAAAACCGCTGTTTACTGCTGCAACAACTATCCCTGGCTACTATGCGACACAGTACATTGTAATATTCGTCGCCTAAATTGAATTTTCATTCATTTGTGCATATAAATAACAAAATTAATTCTTTAATATGTATAACTTTTGTTAAGGCAGACTCGAATAATTTTGTTCTAAACTTTTTATTAGTAAGTAGTTGCCACTAACAAATCTTCATAAAACGCTGCATTTTTTTTATTTCGCCGTAAAATACGTCTGTAAAATTTCCATCATACTTTCAATCGGAGATTCTTTATTCATTTATCGTCTTCTTCGACAGATTATACACCAGAGATATAATCACAGGTTCACTCGTACATCCGAGGAAAAAAGAAATTGAGAGTTTCGCGAAGAAAAGCAGCCATAAAAAGAAACAATACAAAGCATCGCCGACTCAGTCGACTTGCCCCGCTTATTTAAAATTAAAAGCGCGCACTGCTTGCCCCTTAATTTTCTTACGCTCCGCGGCATTCTTCCAAGCTCGCTGACCCATAACCCGCAGGTCGGGAGCATCCTTCCTCTCTTCTCTCGGAAAAATCCACGCTCGTATCGCTTGACGAAATAACATACCGCAAGTCCGGCCTGATCGGAAAGCTCGGGGGCTACCTCGCCTCGAGAATAGGGTCGAGTCGAAAAAAGCTCGCGTACGTAGGTGCGCTCACGCGGATTATCGATTCGCCGGACTTCCTCGTCTAGGTCTGTACGCGTGTCCCGGTGAATTATGAAAGGAGCGTGGAAATGGTAGATATTTGTGTCCTATCGCCCGGCTGCCATCTCTTTTTACAGTAGCGCGAAATATCGAGGCCTCGTATACTTTTATATGCGACGTTCAACGACCGGTTAGGACTTGGGAGTAGCCGAAGATATCGTAATACTTGCGTGCCTTTAGCCTCGATACGGTTTGGAATTGAAAGCCGCGTTGGTTCGGGGGAATTTAGGGTCGACGAACTTGATTGCTCGGTGTTTTGGCATTACTGAAAGATTTATTGACGAGAGGAAAATTTACAAAATCAGGCTTTCATGTGCGATTTTTATTAGCCGACTTTCTTGTGTTTCAACTTTATTAAAGATGGAAAAACTATTAATTTTTATTATTAGAGAAACAAATAACTTTTTTTTAAATTAAAATCATGCTTGTTTTAATACAAATTTCTTATTATACGTAAAAAAACATTTTGAAAGCATAAGTTTGTAATGTATAAAGATAATACTACTCTTTTACTCTATATTTAACATAAACAGCTGCGTAAGTATCTAACTCTATGTCTGACTTCACACAAAGAAAGTATACATATTTTATTCTTTCATTTCAGTAACTCAACATAGAATAAGTAGTTGTTAATTATTTTTAATTTAATGAAAGATTATTATAATATATTAATAATTATAAACTTTCATTCGAAAATAGTCTCTAATTATTATAATGCACAGTATATAAGAATCAGTTGGGATAATTAAATAAATGGTTTAGATTTGACAGAGAGAGAGAGAGAGAGAGAGAGAGAGAGAGAAGCTATCTGACTTTTATAGTTATTTGAATCTATTCACCAATGTTCTAAATTGGATATAAATTTGCGCGTCGCGGATGACTCGTTCGATTGCTACAGGTAGATGCGATGTGGGCTACTGAATGCTCAGTAGTGTTGGCGTGTCTAATTCACATTCAAGTTTAGCTCTACAGAGGATTTTACATTTTTATAAATCCTTTGCCATGGTCTTAGGCTGGTTCCTTCTTTTCTAGATTTGCCTGTCAGTGGGCACCTTCTTCACGAGGCAGGCGAGTACGTCGTGCACGGAAAGCATGAATATTCTAATTGGTAGTTATGAGTTTAAAAGCGCAAATTAGTTGCATAATAACGTAATTTATTGTATGAATGTGATTAATAATGACTGCAATTTAATTTATGCATAAATCGATTATTTTCCAACATCTTAGACAAGTCATACATAAATTTCTGTTTCTTAAATTGGAAGATTCTAATAATGGCCATTAAATTATTTTAATCATTAATGTAAGAGATCCCAGTAACATATCGAAAATTTGAAAATGCGATTCCCAGTACAGCACGTTGTTAATTTATTGGTTCTAAATCGAGAGCAGTGTATTTAATAATTATTACTTAAGAAATTCCGTTTATTTTATTCAGAACTGATATATTTTTCAAAAATTATTTCAGCATCGTTTTAATTTTGCGACTAAGATTTCCGTTCAAATAAATAAATAAATTCTTTATTATTTACAATGTACAAATTTTTGAACTAATAGTTGCAATGATACTATTTGTTCGTCTTTTTTTATGGTTATTGTTTAAGCACTTTATTACACTTTGTAAGTAAGTTACCTACTTGTGCGCTCAGCTACCTGTTCACATTTCTTATTTACACGTAAGGTAGACGCGGAATCGCGTTGCATTATTTTATTCTTAACACCTGCCGAGGGTATACATACACTTCTCCGTTCGTTCTTCGTCAATATGAAAACCGCAATAAAAGCAAACAATAATTTTTACAGCGCGT
The DNA here is from genome assembly GCA_900474335.1 of Ormyrus nitidulus. NCBI lineage: Eukaryota > Metazoa > Arthropoda > Insecta > Hymenoptera > Ormyridae > Ormyrus > Ormyrus nitidulus. Next base: position 10,992 of record UCOL01001778.1, read on the forward strand.
GCAGCAAATTTCAAAAGTACAAGGGTCGAAATTATTTGGATATATTCGAATCATCCACATCTAAATTATTTTAACTACTAAGCTTTTTCTCGCCTTGCAATATCACCGTTAAAACTGGATTTCTCTCCCAAAATTCACAGCGAGATCTCGGGGAACGGCGGTCGAAAGTTTCGGGGGCGATTTACGTTAACAGGTGCGTTTATCACCGAGAAAGCCCGCTCGACGCCCGACGTAAACGGGGCAATAGCCCGACGCGCCCCGCAGCCGGGGTAATTACTCCTGGGCACGAGGAAGCCGACGAGGGAGCCGGGGCCGAATTCTCTCCGGACAAGCCCCTCCGGCCGGTCAGCGTCTGAGATGTAGCCTCTCGATAAACTTCAGCGCGCGAATATCGATTTTATAATCGTGGAACGGGGTCACGCCATTCATTATGCAGGCCCTTGTTCTCTCTCTCTCTCTCTCTCTCTCTCTCTCTCTCTCTCTCTCTCTCTCTTTCTCGCTCCCCCGGCTCCTTTACTCCGCGCAGGGCGATGCTTTGTTTAAGTTTAATAAGCCGACGCTCGGCTTAATCGCCGGCTTGAAATCGTTTTATGCGGGGTTCTCGGCTTTAGGTGGATTAGGCTTTAATTGTACGAGGCATTTTCTTTTCGTCGAAGGGATGTGATGAAGATTGTTGCGAGAAACTGATTTTCAAAGCTTTTTGGTAATAAATCGGTGACGAAATCGGAGGAAATTATTGTTGTTAAATTTACTATAATTATAGTATAAATATAAAAAAATATATATAAATATACAATTTATAGAAGTTGATACTAATGAAATCTTAATGTATAATCACGTGAAGTTAATATCAATGGTTTCTTCTGTAAAAAAATTGGTTTTTATTTTACTAACATAATTGACCATTAATATTAATTTTACTTGAGTATATAAAAATATACAAATGTATAAAATTAAATTCAATAACTTTCCTAGTGAAAATGGAAAATTTGCCATACTTTGTAAAATACTGTCAGTTTTGGGCAGACCACTGCAAAATACTACCTAACTATAGTATTTCGGACGTTTGGCAATATTAGATATAGTATTTAGCATTTTTTACAAAAGTTTGTCAACAACTTGGCAGCGTTTAGCAGGTTTTGGCAAGATTTAACGAATTTGCATTTTTTTTTGTCAAAATCTATAATTAAAATAAATTTGACAAAGTATGGCAAGGTTGAAAGCTTAGCAGTATTTAGCAGTGTTTAGCAGTATTTCACAGTACAACGTTTTGTTTGGTATTGTTTGGCAATGATTAACAATGTTTTGCATTTTTTGCATAGTATTAGTAATGTTTAATAATGGACATTATAATATTTGCGGAAGCCTAATATTTTCCTATTATACATTTTTCGTGGAAACTGTTCTTTACTGCAAACTTTAAGAAACACTGCCAAACACTGCCAAACAGAGCTAATTCTTGTCAAATTTTTTATATTACTGCCTAACACTACTAAATGTACGAAATAACTACAATACGCAATCTTTGTCATTGTTCAGCAAAGATTGGCAGTGTTTGGCAGTGTTTCGGAAAATTTGGAAAAGAAAATTTTTCCACTCGGGATTAAACGTTTGAAAGGTTTAATTTTGACTTTAACAAATAAACGACAAAAAACGAATGGATCAGAAGAATCGAATTTATCATTTTACAACCCCACCTACTTTCCAAGCCTCGCCTACTCGCATAAAAACGGCGAGATGAAATTTGATTAAAAAGTAAATTCGAAGTCCGTATCCGGGGCTTAGCCCCGATCAAGTATTCCGCGCGAGGCTGCCGAGAGCTAAAAAGAGCTGTGTGCTTTTCAATTTCAGAATGCAAATGGCGGAAGAATGGCTGAGGACGTGGATCTGTCTGAGCCTTCTCCTCGCCTGGGCGCGAGCGGCACGTCCGCGCTTCGACGTCTCGACCGACATGGGAATGGTGCTGGTCCCGGCGGACGCGGAGGTCGACACGGCCATCTTCCGGCTTCGCGCCACCGATCAAGACGCCGACTTCCCCTTGATTTTCGAGATTATCGGTATGATGCACCGATGCAAATGCTGCGTTTGTTATCTGCAATCTTAAGTTAGCAAAGTATTTTTAAAAATAATGAAAATGATGCTATGTTACAATGTTCGTTTCTTAAACAATTCCTGGCCAATATTTCAGTGATAACGTTAACATCACATTAAATGAAATTTTACCTGAAGATGAGTACTAACCTTACAGGAAAGAAACGTTAAAATCCTATAAATTTGTGTCAAAATGGTGCAGTTACACACATATAAAATTTATAGTTTTTATAAGTTTTTATATAAGTCTTTTTCAACCAGGAAGTAATTGAAATATTGGCAAAGAATTGTTTAAGAAATAAAAATGTTGACAGCAGAGACCAGCAACATCATTTTTATTATTTTTTTTACCAATATCGTATAGCTGCCAGCAGAATCAAATTACAACCTTTATTCAACTATTTTTAAATTTAGAGAATGCTAATCTTGCACCGTAAGACCAAATTTGAATACTTGAATAAAAACACTCATTTCTAGGTGTAATTCTCAGTTAACGAAAAAATACAGTCAAATAACATAAAACTTCAGGACTAATAGAATCCGCTCAAAAAATGAGAGGTTTTTAACTTAATTCAGATATATTCGTAAAAATGTTTGAATTTAAAAAATTTGAAAATGATAAAATAAGAGTATAACTCGTACCTGAAATTTATATCGACAAAATTTGCGCAATCAAAAAAAAAAAAAAAAACATCTCCACGAAAAGGGAAAGTAACGAGCAGCTAAATTCTCAGCGACGACCTCGCCGATCGTGCGTGTCGAGAACCTCCCCTGCACCCTCTACAACAAGGTCTGCCAAGCGAACGTGATCCTGACTCGGCGCCTGGTGCCCGGCAGACTGCACGACTTCGTCGTGAGGGTGCGGGACTCGAAGGGCGACGTGAACTCGATGCAGGCGACGATCTCCGTCACCAACGCGACGACGCCGCGCGACAAGATCTTCCCGCACCTGCCCTCCCTCATCATGGTGCCCGAGGTAATTATAAGCCCCCGAGGAACGGGCGTCGCGACGCAGAAATTATTATACTATTCTTTGCGTTTTCAAGGATACGAAGCCGGAGAAGGAGCTGGACTATCTCCTCGTGGAATCGAATCCGTACAGCGGGAAGCCGGTGTACATAGAGCTTTGGGTACGATTTTGCTCGGTGTGCCGGAAAGTCTGCAAATAACGGGAGCTTGGGCTTATATAATTTTCTCTACTGTTTTAGCAACCTAAGGAACTGTTCAAAATTAGACAGAGGCAGATGGGCAGTCAGACGAAGGGTATAATTACGCTTATAGGAGAATTGGACTTTGAGACTCAATCGATGTACACTCTCACGATGTATGCCACGGTAAATTATTGACGATCTCTTAATATTAGCACTGTTGGCTTATAGCGAGAGTTGCGTTGAGTAGATCAAATATAGCTTTGGACTACGCACCCGATGCAAAGGCTTTTTCAATTGTTACAACTATAGTCATATGAAACATGCATATAATGTTTAGGATTCCTTACATAGAAATGACGACTAAAGTTTATTTAATGCAATATATTCTTTCTTTGTGTATTAGTTAATAAAATGTTAATTTAAAGATGAAAATAAACCAAAATATTCCTAAATAAAGCTTAAAAAATATCAATTTTTCTAATATTATAATGTTAATTTAAAGGTGAAAATTGAAAATCCAGCAAATTTTTCGTTTTTTTTTATGAAAGAAACTAGTTATGTTTGAAGAAACCAATAAAATTAACAAAGCGTTACAACATATAACGATTATAGTTTTGTCAGAATTTGAATACCTAAAAAAATATCCCAAAGTATGAATCGAATTCGTGAATCCTAAATCGGACATTCTCCTAATAAGTTTAAATAAATTCATTCATCATGAACTAAAAAAAAATCTACAAAAATCAATAACTGCAGGTGATAATAATTTTAATTGAAGTTAAATTGCATACACAATGATACATTTGTCCAGACTTATAAGCCATTTAAAGTTTTAAAAAATGTGCAGTGTATTTTATAGCCCGTTTTTCTTTTCACCTGTAAGATATAATATAATTTTGGAATAAACATATCGTTTTTTTATAGAGTTTATCTTAAAGCTCCTTCTACTGTACTATCATTTTTATCATAATCATTTCTGTTTCCTAATGTAAGCATTAACTTGATTAAACTTAAACATACCTTCATTTTCATCAGAAACATACCATTTGGCATCCTAGGTTAAATATCTCAAAATTATAACTACTGTCCTGATCAGTAGAGATTTTCACTTGTTTCGTCAAGTTATAAAGCCTTTCTTCTCTGAAAAGGATAGGTTTTTAATAAAATTTTTTTAAACAGGATCCATACACGGAGCCTGGAAAGGACACCCGCAACATCGCCGGTCTGCACGTCGTCGTGGTCGTCCAGGACGTGCAGGACGTACCCCCCGTGTTCACCTTGGCACCTCCGCTGACAAAGATCAACAACACCGTAAAGCCCGTAGGTCGATCTTAATTTTCGAGCTCGCGTTAAGTGGCTGAAACTCTTAACCGCCTCCCATTTGCTTTACGACAGGGAGACGTTATTCTACGAGTGCACGCCGAGGACGGCGATAAAGGGGTGCCGCGGGAGGTTACCTACGGCCTTATCTCTGAGGGCAATCCGTTCACACCGTTTTTTAACGTGTCCGAGACCACCGGTGAGCGAGGGCTCTATCTTGCATTTATCTGTTTGCACATTATCTTGCATGGCACGTAGAAAATCAAATTATTTAAAACTAGAGAATGCCCGGAGTCGACCGAATGGACTGTAAATATATTGTGTTTGCAGTAATAAGTAAGTAAAAGAATTCATTTGAATCGTTCCATGTGACCTAAATTGCCAATGAAGGCTTCATGGTTGGTAATTAGCAGCAAATAATAATAATTAAGTGAACACAATCTAAAAACGAACTATTAACTATAATCGTAATGTAAAATTAATGCATTAGTGATGCTCTAGCAACAAGATAAATTCGTTGATCGCATGCATGCCATTACGGTACAACGGATTGATAACTGTTATTAACCCTAATAGAAAATAGGTACATTGAATCGAATCGAACATACAAATTATGCAATGATGAACATGCGGAGCAAATGGTTTCCCGTTTTATCAATTAATGTTATTCGATCTATCAAAATCATTCATATCTTTTGAATTTAATTTTAATTAGACTTATAAAATTATTGTTGTTAAAAATGAATACTTAAATTTGTAAAAATTTTCCTGTAATCTACAAAGAAAATGATTGCTCGATTAATTTATTAATTAAAATTAATTTATTTATTATTTATTTATTTATTTCTTAACAAGAAAATATCAATGGGTGTTTTTTAAATGTGTTAGTAATTTAAAAGAAAATTCTTTCATTCTTAATACTACAATAATAATAATAATAATAATAATAATAATAATAATAATAAACCTTTATTCAGCGTTCTATTAGGATAAAATCCCCTTAGTTGCGGACTCATTCAAACTGGATTGTCGTTAAATTTAAATTTTTTGTCGAAAACTTCTTGCAACCCTTCGGCAACTAAGTTCTCCCGCTTCCCCGTTGTTGCGCATATCGATTAGAAGCTCAACCCCGTGGAAAAAAAAATCAAACGCCGGCCATAAGGACATGCAATGCCCTCGCGCGTTTCTTCGTTACGTTCCCTCATCCCTCGCCGCGGTCGTGTGCAGTATGCATGTAAATACGCGAGATAACGATCGCTGTGTACACCTGATTTACACACGTGCCGCGACGCGTGCCGAGCGCATTCTTTTCCGCTCCGCGGCCTTTTTCGCTCTCTCTCTCCGTGTGTCGAGTGATTTTCGTGAACGGGGGTAGATGTTACAGGTGAATGGAGGGGGTTAATTAGGAGTCGCGCCGGTATACTTATCGTTGGAGGGCTGCTAATGACTTTGGCAATGAATATGTCTCGGTGATTGATTGTTTTATGATAAGGGAAACCGTTGGGGTGAGCTATTTTCGTACTCTTTTAATTATCGAAAAATTCTGGGATTTAAATTTTTTATATTTTCTAATTTATTCAGAATATTTATACGTCCGCGTCTGTCTCTGAAATTATAAATTTTCACTATTGCCTTATATCCTTCTAGCAGCTTTTTACCTAAAAAATACTGTTTATTTTCGAATCTAACAGGTTAGAAAGAAACTCCGTCATAAATCTCGTGATAAGGGAGGATAATAATTTGCCTAGAGTAATGTTAATAATTGCACATTGTTAGAAGCCGTTCCGCCGTATTTCTGTGACTATACCATTCGCAAACCCATGAAGTACCTTTACAGGGAAAGAAATGTCTAAGATATATAGGTATACGAGGCGCTTGCTTTTACAGTTTAAGCGCCGTCCATGTTTTATTCATTTGAAATGTGGAAGGCGATATTACACGTACTCGCCCAGAACTACGAAACATGCCGAGCCTCGGGCTGAAGAATAAAGGAAATGGAAATATTAACGTAATGACCTATGCAATTTCTCTCAGAATTAATGAGTTTTAAAATACTAAAATTTACGTTTCAAGGAATACTCACGTTATAATCGATTACTTTAAATAAAAATTAAAAATTAAAAGTTTTTGTTAATGTATTTCAAAGGTGTATCACTTATGAAAGTTTTTGATGATTTGAAGGCAAATTGAAGACTAAGATTTGAAGTCTGATTATTTTTTTAAAATATTCCATTCATTTCTAAACACTTTTTAGAATTTAGGAATGCTTTTTTGTATTTGACTCTGCAATAATACTTAGCTTTTATTGTAAATTATTTACTTTTAGTAACTTCCATTTTTAAATTTAATTAATAATCGATATTAACAAATTCTATTGTTTTCTCATCAGGTGAGATAATACTAGCCAGGCCTTTAGAAGAGTTAACGAAAATCACTCACGTGGGGGCACCGATCGTGTTAAAGATTGTTGCCGAAGAAATTAGAACTATGAGAGACGAGCCTCCTGCTCAGGCGACGATTGTGGAACTTGGACTTTTACTTGGAGAGCCAGGGAACAGCCCACCGTACTTTGAAAATGACAAGTCAGTATCAATTTTAAAACCAGTAGGCTTTGTTAATAACTAGTTAAAATTTCAGCTATAATAAAAAATTTAAACATCGCTATATCATATTATTGCATTGATTATTTTTTGCTTTTTAATTTTATTAATCGAATGGGGCTCGAAAAATAAAATACAATATGTAATTAATGAAAAGTAAAATATTTTTTCAACACTTGCCTAGTTACGTGGCCTGGATAGATGAAAACGCTGAGCCGGGTACGATAATCATGTTTACCGAGTCTTACTCCACGCTTGTCAAAGACGAGGACATCGGCAAAGCTGGTGTCTTTGCTTTAAAATTGGAAAATAACAATGGAACCTTCGAAATCAGCCCCGCTGTCGCGGAAAGAACTGCAAGTTTTATTATAACAGTGCGTGACAATAGCCTTATCGACTACGAAAAATTCAAAAGTCTTCGCTTCAAGGTAAAATAGATAAATTAATTAATAAGCTTTATATATTTCGATATAAACGTACGCTTCATCAACAGATTGTTGCTCAAGAAGTTGGGCCTGCAACTAATTTATCGACATCTGTACCGGTGACAATTTTTTTGAGGGATATAAACGACAATCCACCAGTGTTCGATATCCCAGTTTATGAAGTTACTTTATCAGAAAATGCTAATGGCGGTACGAGAGTCGTTCAGGTAATTTACTTTTATTACACATCAACCATAGCATTATAAAAACTTTTCGTAATAATCTCGGTAATTTACGAGTAATTTAATACTTCAGGTACACGCAACGGATAATGACGCAGGCGTCTTTGGCAGAATCCAATACGTTAAGATCATCGGCAGTGGAAGCGAAGCTTTTGAAATGAATCCAGATACAGGACTGATTACTGTGTCAATGGGATCTGTTCTTGATCGCGAACAAACATCTAGATTAGAACTGACTGTAGAGGCGAGAGACGAAGACGGCAGAGGGCTCAAAGGCATCGCCACCTTGATTGTAAACATTTTGGATGTTAATGACAATGAACCTGTTTTCGAAAAAGGCATATACGAGTTTTTACTTAACGCCGAGTTAACGAACTTTACGATGCCTGCCTTTATTAAGGTATTAATTAAGAGTCAATAAAATTATTGAAATAAGATTTCTTTTTTATAAATCTGTAAATATTAATTTTTAGGCTACGGATTCTGATGCTGAAGCTCCAAACAATATTGTGCGGTATGAGATTGTTCATGGAAATTACGAAAATAAATTTCAATTAAACGAAGAAACTGGCGAACTTATGCTTCGCGAAGCTATAAACAGAGTCAGAAAAATTCGGCAAAATCTTAAAAACAATTTGACGTCCAATTTAAGGAAAAAATTTCGAGAAACCGATATTCAATTATTAAGAAATCAAACGAATACCACCGACGCGACAAATTCAACTTTCGATCCAGGATTTCGTGATTTTCACCATTTAAATAATTTGACTGATTTAGATGCAGATTCAACAAATCAAAGTAGAAGAAGGCGAGCAGAAGATAATCCCCTCTTTACATTGACTGCTAGAGCCTACGATTTAGGTATTTTATAAATCTATTTAAAGATTAATTTCTTAATACACGGACAGCAATTAATTTTCGTAATTACAGGAGTTCCACATCTTTCAAGTATAGCACAAATCCGGATTCTGCGACCAATGGCTGCCTTTGCTCGAATAGTGATGTTCGTAATGCCCGGAGAAAATCCAGACCCCAAGAAGACTGCTGAAACATTGGCTACGATTACAGGTAGTCGCGTGACAATTCAAGAGATAAAGCCGTACGTCCCTCAAGTCGATCCTGGAAGTAATTCTGATTTAGGAAAAAGGTAATTTGTTATTTTATCAATTTGCTGCGTCTTTATAAAATTAAAAAAAACTGCAATAAAGGAGCAGTCAAATATATTATAATTGATAGGTAAAAAATTGTTCATGCGTTTTATGAATAAAATTTCACTTCTAATTTTACAGAAGCGTAGTTGTTGCTCGGGTGGAGCAGAACGCTCCTGGAACGTTGGTAGATGTTGACAAAATCAGGACGTCATTAGCTGCTAACGGATTCGGTATTCTCAGTGGCATGGATGGTTCGGATAATTACGCTCATCCCGGCACAGAGGACAATCCAAATAGCAGCAACAGTGGAAAGAGCAATACTAAGAATGTAACAGTTGTTAATTCGAGTACCGAAGAAGTGGTAAGATAATTATACATTATTTAACAACTAAGTAAATTACATGTTAAAGCAGGCTTTAATTGTGATTTGTTTGTTTTTAGACGGTTTACAAAGCTGAAAAAACATTGTTAACGTGGCTGCTGGTTCTCTTGGGTCTTTTGCTTCTCGCTGTGTTAATTACATTAATTATCTGCTGCATTTGTCCAATGTGCCCATTTTATATGGAACCGCGTAAAAGACGTATTCATTCTTCCGAGACGCTAATCATTCGTTCTGACGGAAGACCTAAAAGACATATGCATCGAAAACCTATTAATATGGATGGTAATACTTTATTTATTCATCTTCGTATTATAGCATTATAGCATAAACATGTCTGAAACACATCATTTTACAAATAACATGCAATAAAGAGTTAAAGACCTTGGTATAATGATTCAGTTATTATTTCAGACAAAATCGTGAATTTATCTAATCAGTCAAGAAAAAATGGTGCAACGAAATGACATTGAGTATTATTGAGACTGATAAGAGTCACAGACAGAAATTTCTTTTTTTTTTTTAAATGAAAAAAATCAATCAAATAATAAAATATACTAAGGTTGCATTTTTTCCAAATCAAATTTAGATTTATCAAAAAGTGAATACCTTGACATTTTTCCCCACATAATTTTACTTCCAGTCCACATAAATAAATTGCTTATTTACCCTTAAATCCTCAGGTTACTGCGGCGAACGAAAAGAGGCCTGGAGCGCGGATCCAGCGCGTCAGCACTGGCAGTTCAACCGTCGCAACACTCGAAACGCGGGCATCGCTTCTTTACCCGGCGAAGTGGTTCCCGGCCACCAGAACGTCGCGGAGGTGGAGCATCTGCGCCGAGTCGCTTCCCTGAGGCACGACGGCGGCTTGGCGCCACCCGAGCCTGGAGTCTTCGGCGAGCACGTCGTCCACCAGACCCGGGTGATCCCCATGCCCGCGGAGGACGAGCGAATCTACATGGAGGACGTGGAGGGGACACGGAATTACGAGCAGGCAGAGGTCGATTCGTTGAGGAGGCACGAGTTGGATAGGGGAAGCGATGGGGTTCTGAGGGACGGGCCGAGGCCGATGCCGATACCAGGTAGACAGGAAGTTAGGGAGCAGCACTTTTACAGGGACGGCAATGCTGAGGTCCTCAGGCTGGTCACAAGAGGAGACATTGAAGATCGGGATCGGGCGGTATGTATTGCATTAATTCGTATTTATATACTTTTACATATAATATTTATATACTTATATATATAGTAAACAACATACAATCGAGTTATTGACTGTAATAAAAAGTATTAATACTTAATAGAAGTTAGTGCACTAATGGCAATATAATTCTCGTATATTTTTTTATTTTATTTATTGATTTACTTATTTAATCCAGATTAATAATATACATTACATAAGAAAATTAAGTAATCCAGCAGAGGAATATAAAATTCCTTTACGCTAGTCTCGAAAAACTCCTTACAAAGCTAATAACTAAAATTAAAACTAAAAGCAAACTGAAGCAAGTCTTGTAAGTCTTAATTTTAAGCTTATCATTTGTCCTGGTTATTTCACGCTACGTTACGACTAATATGAGATCACAATTCGCGCATGCATCGCGCCGAGTGCATTAACTTGTAAAACGCGAAATTAATATTTTTAATTAATAAATTGATATGCTATTGGTCGAAGCATCAATGCGGTACTCAGTACTAAATACTCCAGTAGTTAAACATTGAATTTTTATGATTTTAATATTGATAAATTGATGGTTTACACGGTCCGACGGATCGCAAAAACGGGCCCATATGGTTAATACGGGGCAGGTAATCACCCATTTTACAATTTATTCTCATGCTATTTAACTATCTTTTAATGATTTAAATTTGCAATTAATTTAATTAAAAATTGGATCTAAATTTGCTAATATTGTTAAAAAAATTTAAGTGTGTATGACAAACACTTAAAACAAGACTTGCTTATCACTTATAAACTATAAACTTGCTAATTTATAATTTTTTATCTGTCTAACAGTTAAATAAAACTTTGAGAAATATTCATAATAGATTAATCATATCTATTACTATTATATTCAAACTTAGGTCTATTTATTAATAAAATAAAAGGATCAAGTCTGTCTTTATAGTATTTAATATTACAGGTATATATTATATATACATCACTTGTATATTCATTGAATAGCATTAACAATAGTAGTCAGTTTAAAGAAGTTTAAAAAGTTTTTTTTAGTAACCCATTTTTTTATTCAGGTAAAAATAATACGAATACTTTTTTTGTTATAAAAATTTGGCTTTTATTTTAATAATAAAACCGACTTGTTATTAAAATGAAAAGCAAATTTTTATAATTTTTATACTCTAACATTGAACGAAATAATTTAAATCTAATCTATATATTATACTATAAATTGACTTACGCGCGTCAACTTTACTTTATATTTCAATGTAATAAGGGTTGAAATCCTTACATCCTTCTTTAGATTTGATCCCAAAGTCTGACATTAGAATTGCCGAATAAAAGAAAGCATGAAATGAATTTTTCTTTCCCAGAAGGAACTCTATCACGCAAACGGCAAAGACATCCTGCTGCAGCGATTTATCGAGGATCAAAAGCTTCGGCGAAGCCAGGATCTTCGAGACAGTTTTCACGAAAGCTTGCACGAGGCAGACGTAGAGAGGAGTATGGAGTCCCATCAGAGGCTCAATGGACCGACGGAAATTCTGATTATACCGGAGAGACTGGAGCTGCAACGTCAACCCAACTATAATCAAAGGCAGCATCAACAGGAGCAGATGGTATCGAATATAATTGCACAAATTTTATTTGTAAAATAATTTAAAAATATTTTTTTTTCTATTACTTTGGAAATTTATAAATGTCTCCTTCTGATCGATTTAAAACCTAATGGTACTGAAAACTTAACTTTAAACTTCTAAATAAGTTTTTTTTATTATTATTTTTGACAATCAATTTTTAATTAATGAAGCATTTTTTAAGTAACAATTGAGGTGCTAATTAAGTGTTTTAATTATTTTCAATTTTGTAATCTCAAAATTAAAGTTTTCATAACAAAGAATATTAATTTAATATAAAATTTTAATAAACAATTCTCATTTTTAAGTTTGTTCAATTTGTTAAAGCTTCATTTCTGTAGCTTTATTTTCTTTATTCAAACTGTTTCTGCATTGAATTATATTACATTTAAAATAAAAGCAATTTTATAAAATTAATTTTTTTAATGTACCGAATTAAATATTGAGTTTTAGCAATAAAATATATAGAGAATGTATAGAATTTTAAAGTTTTAACCGCTTTTCGATCGCTTAAAAAACCGAAATTTACTTCTGTTACTCTGTTCCTCAACTTAAGTTTTTACTTTATAATGTTAGTCATTTAGATGAAAAATGCTTTAAAAAAACTGAAAAAAAATCACAATATAAATGGACCTTGCACTTTCTACAATTTACTATATCAAAGAAAAAAGTTCACCTGAAAATAGCAAGCGCGCACAAAGAATTCCTTTCGTCCCTGCACCCGTCGAAATTCCCAGCTCCAAGTACACATCTCGACTCGTAATTGCGTGCGCAGTTAAACGCGGCGGACGTTCAGCGTCTGATCATCGAGCGCAATTACAAATCCAAGGACGAGGAGGGCGTTGACGGCTCGACGTACAAGAGCAAGGGGGCCCCGAGGGTATCCGTGAGAGACGCGGAAGTGACGGCGGCCGGGGAAGCGACGAGGAGCGTGGAAAACGCGTCTTACACACTGCACGACGCCGAGCTGATGAGGCAGAATGCCCTCCTAACGAGGCTCCTGCTCGAGAAGGAGGCGCGCGGATTGAATGTGCCCCAGCTCGATAATGCGAGCTTCCTTGAAACTCAAAGTCTTCCAGGTACGGTGTTTGCTCTTTACTTTTTTTTTTGCTCTTCTGTAGCCTTACGAAATATTATATTCTACTGAATATATTTTTTAAAAATTTAGTTTAAAAAAGAAAAAACTTCGTTAAACCCTAATTATTTAGAAAAGTAAAATACTATTGTAAAAATGTTAGATGTTTTTTTTAGTACTCTGACATGGGGCGCATTGCGCGCAACAGACTTGTATTTATTTAATTTAGAGCTTCTGCGCTCTTAGCTTTCGAGTACAATTAGGATATACAGTCAGAGCTGCGGTTGCCAGTTTATTTACTCATTTTTATGTACTCATTCAGTTGAATTAGCTAAAGCACCAATCTTGCTTTATGTATTTATAAAAAAAAAATCGTTTTAAATAGTATAAACTTAAAATCTCAATTTAAATAATTATAATTACAAATTATAAAAAAAGAATTTAAAAAAAATGTTATTTTTCTAAAAAGTAAGAAAATCAGATATTTGTGTACAGTTTATGCGATTAAAAAACTATTTTGTTTTAGGACAAGTAGCCATTGCCACGCAAACTGACAGAACGGCGGCAACGCAAACGGAATTCTTCACACGAAGTCGCAGTGACAATGAAGAATCAGAAGAAGATCCGCGCTTACGTCGAAAATCTAAACTGAAGGGAAAATTCGAAACGAAAGAGGATTTTAAGAAAACGAAGACTATCTGGGTCAAGACACCAATACCAGAAGAGAGTCGGGCTCAGAGCGGAACTAAAAAAGCCACCCCCACGAGAACGAAGATCGAGGTGTCGGAAAGTCGGAAGGTCTCGATCTCGCCGGACGTTCTCAAGGAAATCACAAACTCGCTAAAATCCGGCGAGTCGGGCGGTTCTCACGACGAGGAGGAGGACGAGGACGATCGAATCCCGGAGAATCGCAAAGCGAATAAGACGCATAAAGTAACTTCGAGCAAAATCGTTTGCATGAGCCAGAACAGGAAGAAGGTCAAAGAATCGACGAAAGTAGACGGCGATTCGACGACGCCTTCGCCGGAAACGAAGGAGCGGAGCGCAGCGACGAAAGGCAAAATTAGAAAGAAGATAGAAAAGCCACCCAGGAAAAAGCTCGAGAAGAAGGTGGAATCGGAAAAGAGCCACTTCATGGAGCCGAGTTTCCGAGTCCTGGAACGGGAGATTAGCAGTTTCCAACAAAAGATTCGCGAATTTGGAGATAAGAAATTAAAAATGTTGAAAAAGGAGGATGGTAGCAAGGCGGACAAGGAATCCGAGGACGACGACGGAGTTACTTACGGAGTCTCGAAAAAATGTGAGGTCACTGTAAAGAAATCCAAGAAAAGCTTGTCAAGAGAAACCAGCCCTACAAAAATTACTGTAGAGCAGAGAACGAAGACCAGCGAAGAAGAGACAAAAACTAGGCAGCAGCGAAATATCAGCAGTTCGGATCTCGAAGATTCTGACAAGCCAAAGATAGACACATCGAACGTGAACGAAAGTATGGTACAGTGCGAGAAGACAAAACTGCAAACAAGAAGTCAATCAAAATTAAGAAGGCAAACACATCTAGAGAGTTCCGATACCAAGTCGAGCAACGAGAAGATAGAAAAGTCCGAGGACAGTGAGTGTAAAATAAACAAAGCAAAAGACAGCTCGTCTTCCGAACCGAACTCGTCTTTGAAAACTGATTCTACTTCGAGTTCTGGTAAAGACTCTGGCAAGCAGCAAGAAATCGAAAAAGGCAGAAAGGTTCAGGAGCAGGAAAAGAAGAAGGCGCAAAGTCAAAAAGTTGTAACGAAAGCGACGGGAGGTGGTATTGTAGGTATAAAGCGGAAACTAACATCTTCTCTGAAATCAAAAACAGTTGACGAAAGAATGCAGCGAAAATCGAAGAAAGAAGAGAAGGTTGACAAAACTAAATCTTTAACGAGTGATGAGAGTAAATTAACTTCACCGTTGAGGAGTAAAGAAAGCGTACATCAAAAGAAATCGGCCTCATCCGAAGGAGAAAAATCGAATCGAGTTACTAAATCTTCTACGAGTAGAGAATCGATGGGAATAGACATCGACAAGTTAGTTAAGGATGTAAAAGGAGCTGTGCAGAAAGAAATTTCATCTTTAACTCAAGCAGCCAAAGATGCTATGAATATTAAGAAATCGGAAGAATCCAAGGATAGAAAGGAAACAGGAACAAAGAAAGTAAAGGAAGAGCTGAAAGCTCAATCATCTGATCAACGAAGTCATTCGATGAGTCATTCTAAACAAGGAAGTGAAAAAACCAAAGATGCGGAAAAAGAAACTAAATTAAAATCTGTAGATAGTAAAGAGAAAAGAGAAAAGCTAAAAAATTTAAAAGAAAAATCAAAATCTACTGAAAGTAGTTCTTCGACAAAAACTAAGAAGTCGGACGAAGCTATTTCATTTATTGTTATTGAAAATAAGAAAACTGTTGCAGGTGCAGATAAAACTCAAGAAGAGGAAACAATGTTAGCAGAATCTAAACACGTAAAATCTCAAGAACTTGATATAAAAAAAGAAATTGATAGTTTTACAATGAAACAGAGTACAAGTAATAGTGAAGATGATGACATAAAGATGATGATATCTGATAAAATGAAGGAAACGAAAACTGTTACATCTAATAAAGTAGATGAAATAAAGAAATCCAAGACTGATGAGGTTACCGAAACTAAAAAAATTGTATCAGATAAAGTCGACGAAACAAAAAAATCTGTAAATGATGAGGTTAACGAAACTAAAAGAATTATACCCGGCAAAATAGATGAAACAAAGAAATCCATGACTGATGAGGTTTCCGAAACTAAAAAAATTATATCCGACAAAATAGATGAAACCCAGAAATCCATGACTGATCAGGTTTCCGAAACTCAAAAAATTATATCCGACAAAATAGATGAAACCCAGAAATCCATGACTAATCAGATTTCCGAAACTCAAAAAGTTATATCTGACAAAGTAGATGAAACAAAGAAATCCATGACTGATCAGATCAATGAAATGAAAAATATTATATCCGACAAAGCAGATGAAAAAAATGAATCTGTGATTGATGAAATTAACGAAACTAAAAATATTATACACGACAAAGTAGATGGAACAAAGAAATCTGTAACTGATGGGGTTAACGAAATTAAACAAGTTATATCCAATAAAGCGGATGAAACAAAAGAAAATGTGGCAGATAAAATCGGAGAAGCTAAACAAAATATAATAGATAAAATAGATGGAACAAAGAAAATTATATCCGATAAGATTGATCAGCTTGATAAAAAGAAAGACAATGTAAGTGAAAAAGTTGATGAATCGATTACAAATTTATCAGACAAAGTGAATGAAACAGATTCTAAAATATCTGACAAAATTAGTGAAGTGAAGAAAGGTGCAACCGATGAAGTTAGTGAGACAAAAGCCGAAGTATGCAATAAAATAAAAGAAACCAAGAAAGCGATATCAGATGAAATAGATGAAACTAAAAAAATGGTTACTGATAAATTTGATGAAACGAAAGAAGACGTATCGGATAAAATAGAGAGCACGCAAAAGTTTGTATCTGACGAAATTCATGGAACTAACCAATCGATATCTGATAAAATTGACGAAACCAAAAATCATATTTCGAGTAAATTGAGTGGAACTGCAAATACTATATCTGAGAAGTTTGAGGATTTAAAAAATATTGCTTCTGATAAAATCAGTGGATCCAAAAATGTTATTTCAGACAATATTGAGAAAAGTAAGGAGAGCGTGACAAAAGAAATTGATAAAACTAAAGAAAGTATAGTCGGTAAAATTGATAAAGAGAAAGTAGCTGATGAAGTTGAATTAATTAAAGAAAATGTGTCGGATGAAATCGATAAAATCAAAGTTAGTGTTAAAAACGAAATAATCAAATCGCAGAAGAGCGTGGAAGAAAAATTTCATAAAACCACAGCGTATTTGTCTGACATAATCGATCAGCCAGCTGCAACAAATAATCAAGAAATAAGTGAATTGAAGGAACTATCTGGAGATAAAAAAGATACTCTTTCAGATAAAAAAGATACTCTTTCAGATAATGAAGTAACAAAAAGCTCCAGTATCCATACAGTGGAGGACAAGAAAGATGTTAAAGTAGGTTTAAGTGATAAAGAAACTGTCGCGTCTCAACCAAAGTCTTCAAGTCTTCCAACCGAAATGAAAAACGAAGAAGAGAAAAAAGCAGGAGGGTCTAATATTGAAACAGCTACCGAAACTACAGAAAGCGAAAGTGGAGCGGACACGAGCAGCACAAAAGAAGAGCAATTAACTTTAAGCAGTGCATACGTGAAGGAAGTAACCAAGGAGATCCTAAAAATAGAAAAAGCGAATGCGGCTGCTCCTCGAGCTAAACCATCAGCGACCAAAGACTCCGAGATGAAAAAAGGCAAGGAGGGAAGCGACGATCAGAGGCCGCGAAAATTGGAATCGCAGCCCGGCATCTCGATCTGTGAAGCTACGACCGGCGACAGCTCGGATGATGATTCGTCGAGCGCGAGCGACATCTCGTCGAAAACGGCGCTTCGCACCAGTAAACCTTACGGCACGCCGAGGCACTCGGTTTCCTCGGCGGGGGAGGAGGAGCTCGCGAAAAGCTGGAAGCCGCCGAGGCAGAGGTGGAGCTCCGAGGCGGCAGCGGATCCGCTTCGGAAAGTCGATAAGCGGCAGCCGAGCGCCGCGGCGATTTTCGAGTCGCCGCCGGTGGATAAGCCGGAAATCTCCGCGGGAAAGCCCAGGCTCGATCAAGCGAAAGTGCTCAAATCGCCCTCGGGGAAAAGCCCCAAGGGCTCCGAGCACAAATCGATGGGACAGCCCGGGATAAAAATACCGCCGGTTTGTATACTGCTTTCAATCAAATCTATTCGTTAGAATTCAAAAAGTAAAATTATGTCTAACATATTTTTGTCAGTTTTAAATAAATATAGTAACTTTTATGAGAGTCTTTTAAAATAAATTTTCACAAATCTTATTGGCTGTATATATTTTTAAAAGTTCAATACAAGAATTGAAGCGATTTATTGCCTTAATTTTAATTGAAATGCACTTAACAAAATTTTGCTTTTCTATTTGTGTTAGGGTTCGGATAGTAAATCACCAAAAGCAGGATCAACCCAGGAAGCATCGAAAAGTCGGCCAGTGGTCGTCTCCGTAAAAAGGAAAGAGCAGCAACAGCATCTCCGAACCGAGCACCTCACTCGTCACACGGAGTCTCGCAAAGCATCCCCGCGGCGAGAGAAGCCCGACGGCAAGAAGAGCCAAACCCGTTCGGAAGATCGCGCTCCAAAGTCGACGGTGTCCACATCGACCAGCACGACGACGACGACGACGAGCAGCGAGCAGCGCAAGGAAATTCGCTCAAAGCACCTGAAACTGCACGTGAGCCACCACTGCCGCCAGCCGAAGGAGGAGGCGACCTCGCCGATGGTGGAAAAGCGCGGCGGAGCCTCGCCGGCGAGAGAGGCGAAGGACGAAGCCGTCGGCGCGCAGAGGATAATCGACTACGGCAAGGATCCCGAGGTGGCCAATGCGCGATCTCGTTACATGGCTTGGTATCAGCAGAAGCGCGCCGAAATGGAGAGGAAGCGCCGCGAGAAGAAGGAGGCAGAGGAGGAGCAGCTGAAACCCAAGTGGGTCAAGAAACAGGCCGGCAAATCGAGGAAGGCCAAGTCCGCGGAAGAGAAGGACCAGCGCGATGACGAAACGAAGGTATTTTCATTGATAAACAAATTTTCGTATAACAAATTTTTGTTTCATCAAAATATCCTAGGGGTAAAAAAAGATATTGCGGTGTGTTACATGGGGATCTTGGTGTGAAAAGGGTTGTGAGAGATTAATCTGAGATTAAGACCGCACATTCGTTTCGACTAATTTATTCAGACAAAATAATGAGAGAGAGGTGTGGTCCGTGTCCTACTCTCATCCGTGGTCGAGCCTAGAGTGCCTTCTCGTCGTGTTCTTATCACTTCCCTTCCTTCTGGAGATCCGCAGAGTTCCAGGAGGGAGGTCCATCTTTCCCAGCCTTGGTCAGCGAAAAGCTCGTGAGAACCGGCCGGCAAGACGAGCGTTGCCGCGCTAGCGTCTGCCGGTTTCCGATTCGCGCAAGCTTTGCGCCGAACTGTGGGAAGCGGTCCGTAACAGGTGATACATTAATTATTATACATATATTATACTTAATATCTAGAAGAAATATTTGAAAGGGTTTTCTGGTCAAGACTTTGATTTTCGACACCGATAGCCATTAGTAAGTTCTTTTTTCATTTTTCAGAAAGGCTCGAGAAAGGTCTCTTCAATGCTAATTTAGTAGTTAGAATTTATTTTAAGAACGACAATGATTAATTTTTAAGGACAACATATAGTTTTAAAGTCCCGATAGGACCATCAATTCCATGTAAGGCCCAATGTAATATCAAAAGTTTACTTTAGATAAATTTTCAAATAAATACTCATTTCAAAATGATGTTAGACCTTTTCAGGCTCAAAATACTGTTAAGTAAAAATATTATATTTTCTGGCTTAGAATGGGGTTTAGAGAAATGAAATAGAGTTTCCGTCCTCAAAATGTTTTATCACTAAGTCTCTTGCAACTTCAACGGACTCATAAAATCTAATTTTTATTTTAGCAAAAAATCATATTTATTTTAAAACTAATCCCAAATTTTTGGATCTAATAAATTAACAGTTTTAGCGCGCAATTACTTATAATTTATTTTGTAAATTATGAAGTTCAATCTCATATGGTCCTGACCATTCAAATTTTTTAATTAAAATTCATTATTTCAATGCTGATACTCGGTCTGTACCCGAGAATGCAATAATCTAATTAAAACTTAGGCGCCTAATAGCCTCAATTATAAAACCATCGCAATATTCAGCATTATAAAGGGCTTGAAAATCGACCACTTAACTTGTTATTAGGCATAACCTTCTGAAAGGGTAAAAAATTCTGATTTAATTTTAGCATTTAAAAAAAAAGCACATTAAACATTTTGATCCGCCACTGTTGAAATTCCGTCAGACCGCAGGCTCTCGGGAGCGCGCGAAATCGTCGTCGGAAGCAGGCCCGAGTACGAAAGTCTCCCGTCTGCGAATCCGCCCACTGGTTAACGTGGAGTCGGAGCAGTTGAAGGCGATCGTGCGCCAGGGGAGGAAGCTGCGGCGCAAGGAGGGCGCCCGCGACGAGGAGCTGCCGGTGCAGATCTTCGCGCCCGAGAAGCCGCCCCCCTGTCCGGAGCAGCAGACTGCGGCGCTGCTGCAGATCGAGCCCAGGCACCACCTGACGCAGCACTCCGAGTACAAGTACGAGAAGCTGGTACCGCAACCGGCTCTGCCCTTCTACCTGCACCCGCCGCCGCCGCCGCCCCACCCCTCGCCCGAGCACTTCCAGGTGAGATATATAGTTTTGCGATGAGGTACGCGCGCTTTTTCGAGGGGGGGATCTTTGGCTTTCTTTGTAATTGATATAGTTTTGCGAGCTTACCCCTATATCTATAGGTACGATCAGTACTGTGAGGAACTAAAAGATTCGTTTAAATTGAAATAATATTCAGTAATCCGAGAGTAAAAAGTATAATTAAAAGACTTTTTTTTATGTTAGTGAAGGTTTATAAAAACGGACCCAAGACGAACCAAATTTGCAAGATGTTTTTTATTGTGCCAACGTTTCGGAAATTTTTTGTATTTCCTTCATCAGGGTTATAACAAGAAAAGGCGTCCAAAAACGATACAAACTATGTAAAACATAAGTAAAAGAATCTTAAGAATAATTGAAAGAAGCAAAATAGAAACGAGAATTGATTATCCATTAATAATACTATAAAACACTCTGTTTTTAATTCAGGGGTGTAAAAAATTCCCACAAAAATGCAAACTCGGAAAAAGCTAAGAGAGAGAGAGAGAGAGCGTTATATATCATAAGCATTAAAAAATAAACACAGTAACAAAAAACTCGCATAGGAATAATTCAACGTCGTAATTGTAGGCAACCGTTGAGTCTATTTAAAAAATTAAAACAACCGGAAAAGTAAAATGAAGGTAAGGACAAACAAGGAAGATCGAGGGGGGGG
>UCOL01001779.1:0-32329 GCA_900474335.1 Ormyrus nitidulus
GTGTTTTGCGGTGTGCAGCAGAACTCAAGACTGGATCATCTCAAAAATCTAAATTACAATATCGATCGTTCAAGTACACCAGAATCATGTTGTAAACAAGTGGTTAAAATTTGGTAGCGATTGTTTGAGCCGTTCTCGAGATATCGTGCACATCGACTTAGATAATGTCGTTTCGAAAAAAAAGTTTTGAGTACGATTTATATTGTTATAAATTTTTTTTTTCAACTTAAATTGAGTCGTCCACTCCAGGACCATAACGGCCACCTACTTCATCAACGGAAGCCTCGTGGAAAGCAATTTGCGTAAAAAGAAATTCTAAGTGTACCTAACCCCTTAAGTAATTAGCGAATTCATTTTTGTATAAAATTACATTATAATGAACTTCTGTATGAGTCCTCTGTAGAGGACAGATGACTGAAAGGGTTACTTTAAAATGTTTATATCTAACATGGTTTTAATACATACTTGTCTCTTTTATTCCATGGTTCCAGTATTTTCTTTAGTTTAATTTTAAAAAAACTATACCTGTTTGGATAAGTATGTGGTTAAAATTATTCTTAAACAATTTTGCAGTGTTATTAAGTAAAAATATTTATTAAAACAACTTGCCTCTTTCATATTTCAAGATTTCAGTACTTTCGTTACTTTAATTTAAAAAATTTTCATCTAAGATGGTTTAATTATACTTACCTCGGCTTCGCCTCGGCCGACAATTACGTGTGATTTGAGACATTTCTTATTTTACTGGCCTAGGTATTTAATATACTATTTTAAAACCAGCCTTCATTCCAAGTTTGCACTTTGATAAAATTTACTATACCTTTCCAACGATCAAAATGAAAACGCAATAATTTTGGCCAAAGTACTTGATTTACAGAGAAAACGAATTCGCAACAGAACAAGTACTCACAGCTTAACTTCTCTAAGCTTTCACTCGGCCTTACAGCAGCATATTTAACTGAATTAATTGCCAAGAAGCCAAGTTGCGGGCTTTCTGCGTCTGCTCAAGTAGGTGTGCAGCGGTGGCTTACGTTCAGAGCTGAAATAGCTACACGGCACTTACATGCGAGCAAACGGACGCGAGACAACAATTGTCCAAGAAACTCTCAGCTAAGAAGCCAGAAAGGGAGAGGATCTTCGTGGACTTGACGCGATCAGGAACTAATCTAACTTCGGTACGGGGAAGGTTAATAGAATTTCTCCTGTAATACATTCGAACTCGCCTCCGGCCTTTGACTTGAATCTCTTCTACGAGGAAAAGGGTAGTAAAGCTCGTTGTGCTGCGTTGTTTTAGGCTTTTAAGTTGTTTTTTTTGCGACAAATGGCAAAACTTGCTTGTGCTTTACGCTCTTCCTGACTTTTACGACATATTTAAGTATTTACAGTTTCAATTCGAGTGAAATTGTTGTCAAGAATTTAGTCTTTTATCGGAATACAAATACTAATTACTTTTCTCACAAACAGTTTTAACTGGAAACATTTATTTTAATTAAAAAGGCATTCTAAAATTACATCCAACCGGAAGCGAGGTTTAAAAGGTATTTGTTTAATTTCTTATAACTACGTGAATTTTACAGCCTGAATATATTTATATTAAAATCACCAAAAGGGCATTCTCGGAAGTAAGGCTGAGATTAATTACGTTCCTTTTTAAATTCCCGCCTCGCGCAATTCTCATTTTCCTCTGCCAAAAGAATCGCCTGGTCAGAACTTCATTCGCAAAAAGACAATCCCACACGGAGGAACTAGAAGCGCGGGAGGAGCAGGACGAGCGCTCGATTTAATGAAACGCAGAGATTGGCAGCGGTCGCATCAGTTGGTCGCGTATGCAAATGAAATTTACGTAGTCCGCAAGACGCACCGACCTCGCGACGAACGGCCGAAATGCATTTCCCGCAACAGCCGGAAGAGAGAGAGAGAGACAAAGAGGGAGAGAGAGAGAGAGAGAGAATGGCTGGACAGGTTGCTCGTCCGGCTTTATTACACTGGTTTTGGATTTCGCAATTTGGATGCGAGAGGCCAGCTTTGATTGCCCCCGAGTTAACGAACTAATTGTGAGACAATTGATTGTGAGGCTAGGATACGCGTTGCATTATTGGAACGGCCTGTTCGACTTGCCCCCCTCCTCTAGCCGTAATCGAAAACTGAATATACTCGCATGGCCGTTAGAATGACGAGCATGTCAGATTCGACTGAATAAGAAAAAAAAATTACTTTTCTCTTTAATTACTGAATTCAATTTACGAAATAATGCATTTATGTGATAATATGCGATATTAAAATAAACAAAAGATTGATTTTTTATAGCCTTTAAATTACGATTTTCGAATTCAAAAAGTGATAAACCTATTATATTAACTTAAAAAGTAGATATCTTTAATTAAAAATGTTAACATTTTTACAGGGATAGAAAATAATACAGATTAAATTATTATTGAAAAATGAACCCGTTTTCGATAGCTGTATAAAGTAATTATTACAAAATAATGAGCACTGTCTTTTTAAAATTATTTATAACGTCAAAATGCAAAAAATTGTTCATTCTTTCGTACGGCATCAACTTCCGAAAAGAACTAAAAGTTCTTTTCTCTCGGCAGCAGCTCGTGCCTCCGCAAGACTCCTGCACCCGGCACGCGAAATTTCCAGGCGATCCCCCGCACTGCATTGGAACTAAAGCAAAGGAGGACCTAAATCGGCTGCGGAGTAACGACTATCCTCTCGCCGAGAATGAGAGAGAGGAAGTGAGTCAATGCGGTTCGCGCGGACGGAAATCCTCGGGAATAAAACAAGTCTGGTATCGGCATCGATATTCCTCGGCGAACAAGGAATTATCCCGTCCGCGCCGTACACATTTCACTCGCCCTCGGAGTGGCTCAAGCGCTTCAAAGCTTCAGCTCGCCGCCGCCGCCGCCGCCGCTGCACCGAAGCTGGATTTTGCTCGGAAGCCGCACGAGACCGACGAGAGTATGAATGCGCCCGAAAATATTTGTGGCGCCGAGCTTTAATCAATTTTTTTTACCTCGGCTTATTGACTCCACCCGTAAAAACAGCGACGAGCTTAATTAAATTATATAGAGAAATGTTACCTTTTTTTTCTAATATAAATATATATGGATTAGTAATAAATTCAACAATAATCCAATATTGTAATAACATTTATTACGGAGGCGATGTACCTTTGTATGTAAGAGGAGATAATTAAAATGCTAAGAACGTATATAAATATAAAATGTATTCGAATATCAAGTTCATATCGAAGTTAAGTGAACTCCCTTATGAAGTTGCTGCTGTTAGGTTTGATAAAAAAAGATCAGTTTTGTTTTGGGAACGTTTTTTTACTTAATTTAGTAAAATTATCGTAATATCGAATATACTTAGAACTAAGAATAAAAATCATTAAAAAAGAATAGTTTTTATGTGTTTCTTATTTCTCGCGTGAATTCTTTATTTTGTCGGGAACAACATTACTGCCTATAGATTCGGAAAGAATCTAACGGGAGGCTGAAAAACCGGACGATCCTTAAAGGCCATTACAGCGCCGAACACAAAAGGGCAAACATTTACCAACAATAAAAGAGCAAGCCGCTGTTTACCACAGCGAAGGTGTATCGCTTAACAAAAGACGGGCGTCGCGGCGCCATATAGTCCCGGGCGTTCCGCTCCAATATTTGTGCTACGTGTCCCGTCGGCTTATTGCCTTTATAATTAGTCGACTCGTCTCTCGCTCCGCGCGGCTGGCAGTGATCACGTTGTTGCGCCGAAATTTCACATAGAGAGAGAGAGAGAGAGAGAGAGAGAGAGCTTCTCATTTCCCCGGCAAGGCTCGTCTGCGGTGCCGCACAAATATTGACTCTCCGCGCGGAATAACTGCCGGGTCATTTCGCCGGATGCGGATCGACCGGCGGCCGACCTCAACCGGCTTCTCTAAACGGCCGCGTCGGCCGAACGGAAATGGGAAAAGGCTTGGAAAATGCTTGGATCGGTAATTTACAAGTATTTATTTGCCTACCGGGATGGGATGGATTCGACGAATTGCACCGTCAAAGCTGCGGGATTTCAATAAAATTAATGCATTCTTGGAAATAGGACGTACGTACAGTTGTGCAAAGTTTCGATTTTATATTTCTTTGAGGATTGCTTTGAGTCTTCGTTACAAAAAAGAAATCTCAATAATGCATTATCTATGTAATATTGATTTATTGTTGAAAGTCAGTTAATGGAAAAATAAATTGCCTTATTTTAAAACTAAAATAAATGTCAAAAATGAAAATAATGCTTAAATACTCTAATATAAAACAAATATCAAATGCATCGACTTTTCCAAATTCACACTGACTTCCATTTAAACTTAAAAGAAGTTACCTTTGTGAGAATATTTTCATGTCGACGTAGTCCTTTATTTAATGGTTATAATAATGTTAAATTGCAGTGAAATTGAACTGCAACATCAGCATAGAATTTACATGTATATTACGCAAGTTTATTTTGAATCTCTCTTCTGCTTACCCTGCTTTCTGCCAGAGAAAAAGTATATCAGTAACAAGTCATTACTTAAATTAAACTCAAAGAAATTCCCGTACAATTTCATTTTCTCCACAGCAATCGAGCCGTAAACGGCAAACCTTTGTAATCCGGTAGGTCTGCGTAAACAATAAAGCCCTTCTTCTTGAATCTCGAAAATGCCTTCTGTGTAGACTCGTTTCACCGTGAACCTTCCGCCGGGGAAAACAGTGCAAGACGCGAAGTTTTGCGCGCAAAATCGCGAAACTTATTCGACGCTTTGGCATTTCTTTTGCCGAGAGAGGAAGACGCGCAATTTCAAGGCTGCCGCTTTCACGCCGACGTAAAAAAGATATTTATCTTTCTTTTTCAATTCAAAGTTAAAGGGAGTAAACAAAGTGCTTCTCGTTTAGCTTTTCCAACTGTAGACTTTTAATTATTCGAAAAACGATCTTCTCGCAGGTTTTACAGTTGCTGCTGTGTAAAGTTTCTTCTGTCTTGAATTAAATAAGCTATTTTAAAAAAAATTCAAGTACGTAATTTACAAAAATCTGTTACCAAATTAATAATTAAAATACAATTTCAGAAAAGTATAAGATTCTTTTAATAAATCTTTTAGCCTTTATGTTTATTGTATTTTTAAGTTTTTTTAATACACTGATTGGTTTTAAAAATAGCTGCTAGTATATAAATATGAAGATTAATAAAACACTAAACAGCCTTTCTATTATTAATATCTTTTATAATTAAATGACTTTCTTATTATTATGAGCTATATTTGTATTTTGTTATAACAATGTTTCCGTAACAAACGCATTCTTACTTAATCCTTTTTCCTTTTAATATAATCTGTTTATCAGTTTTTTAAATGAATTTAATCATCCAATGCCTCTAAAAATTGAGCATTCTACATTTTCTATTACAATAATTCTCAAAAATTAACTCTGCAAAAACGTACGTAAATAAACAGTTCGAAAAGAAGTAACAATATACTACCCTCTCTTCCCAGGTCGTTAATTCAAGAAAAGAAAGGGCATTTATTCCAATCGGCCTTATCGCGAAAAAAATCCCATCTTGTTTTGCATAAATCCCAGCGCGATATTCAGCTTTAGAGATCTCCTCTCGAGCGCGTCCATCCATTTTATTATTTCCCATACGTTCTTCTTTTTTTCCGCCCTCCTTCCTCCCCACCCCTCGCGCAGCCCTCCTTATCACAGCCCTCGAGCGCAACTTCCATTCCAGCCGACTTTATCCTTCTTTCCGATTGTAATTTCCGGGCGGCGCGCCGGCATTCCCGACATTACAAGAATAATCGGGATCTCGCTATCGGGGCAGATGCCACCGCATTTCTGGGCGATATCCGCGCGTTATCGGAGGCCGATTTCCTCTCTCCGGGCCATCTGGCTATCGTTTCCTTATATTCGCTCCCCCCCCCCCCCGGTGCTCTCTCGGCTTTCAGCGGTGCACGTATACGGCCTCGCGCGCCTGCGCGTCATTCCTGCGGGTTATATTTATTGGCGCTTTTAAGAGCTTATAAAAATTTGCGTGTTTGCTCGAGCGCGCGACAGACGTAAAGGATTTTACGGATTATTGCTCTATAAAAATTTTTATCACTCGCCGCCCGCCGCCGCCGCCGTTGTGCTGCGAGGATCAACGATAGGGGGTGTGCTTTTAATATAAAAGCGTAGTTTGTATTCATACGACATCTCTGTTTAGATGAGGAACGACAGGTATACCGTCTTTGCCGAAGAGACTTTTCTTGTAGGTTTGATAAAACTTTGCTCGACGAAATAATATCTGACAAATTTTTTTTCTTGTTCACGGTCTTCTTATTCGGTGGAAAACGTGCTATTTTGTTCAGCAGTACCCGATGACGCGAATGGATATTTATTTAAAAGATATTTTTGTACTACTCATAATATTTATCTATCAAACTGATATCGCCTTGTTTTAGATATTTCTTTCTCTTTTGGATAAATAAAAAATTTTTGCAATATAAGCTTTTAGTAGTACATAAAAAGTTTCGAGCTACTGAGGTAAAGTTTTTATAAGGAATTTTATGATAAAAATATATAGTTTACTCTATAAAATCAGTTTATTATTGGCATCAGATTTCCATTAAAAATCTTTTTATATTTTCCGGAGAAGGTATAAATAAAATTCTAAAATGGTAAATAAAATTCGCGTGTATACTTAAATGATTTACATTTTGTGAATCGTTTATTAAACAATTACTTTCATATATTCATTTTAAATTTGTTTTTGATAAGCTTTCATACGTAGATTAATAATTTAAATATTAAATTTGAAACTTAAATACTTTATAATCATTATTATTATATTTTTATGTTAATAAGACAATTCAATTATAAGTTTCTAGACTCCAACGCATTTCTTCACTCGCGCAGATACCAAACAGATAAAACGTAACGATGAATCTAAAACCGCACCGACCGCATCGACCCATCAAAATAAGAACATCATCGAGTGCGCCTAAGATTATGTAAATTTATTTATATATCCTCGCTTGTCGCTACATCACAATACGAACAGTCATTCTTCTTCCTCTGCTCACCGCAGCCGAGATACGATTCAAACAAGTTAAAGGAATCCTCGCTCGATTCTTCATCGCGGCCGCGCCACATAACGAGTCACGCGTCCTCGTACAGACCCTCCGAGATTTCAGATTGGATTTGCTGATCGGCCCTTAACGTCAGATCCAATGCGCTCTTTTTATCGGCTCCGTCACGGGTAGAAAGTTTGGTGACACCTTCCGTGTGCACTCGACGTCACTCTCCGCTGTGAAAGTTATCATTCTTCCTTTCGATCCCAGAGGGTTGCACCAACAATGCAGCGGGGAACAAAAATAAAATTCTCAGGCTGAGCGATGGCTTATTTATCCGCGAGGGCACGTTTAATCATTCAAAATGTCATAATAACAGTCGGTTTCAGCACGAGTTAATGATATTCTCTTTATACGCTTCGTATAAAAGCGCTCATCAAATGTAATTCAAATTTATTGTTCCTAAATAGTATATATGGTTGCTAAATTAAAAAGAAATGGAATGAGATAAATAAAAATACATTTCGCAAAATCTGAATAAGTAAATAATACACTTTGCTGAAGCAAGTAGCGATTAAAATTCTTAAACAAATAGCAATCCTCGCGGAATGTTACTTATTCACCGTGTTTGCATCTAAAACATCCAGGCGAGCGCAGCGGTGATGCAATGTATTTTTAATTATCTAAGCTGCAGCATTAGCATACAACGCTGCCTCGAATCCTTATATGCGTCGCCGAGAATCAAGTGTCAAAGCACACTCGTCGAGCGAGATCGAGAGATTGCACCTACAGCGTCTATGTAACACGCGGCAACGCTTTACAAGGTCGTGATGTTACTTCCACTCGGCGATCAAAAGAGCGAGATAAACACTGCCGTGGATTTACCGAAGCACCGTTGAACTGCTCTTTTGAAGTTATTGGACGTTTTCTTCGCTTTAATAACATTTAAGTAATACTACGTTCTATTAAACATTTTTATACAAATTATAGTTTAAAAATCTGCAATCGTCTCTAAATTATTTAATTGAATTAGGTATTATAAAAATTATAGGGTTCATTTACAAACAAAAATTTTCACACCTGTCCCCGCGTCACCTCTTCAGTACTCCGAACGCATTTCAATCAGCGTAAAACCGAAATCTTCCACCTCGACCCTCCTCCGTCACTTTGATTGAAATCCCGATCCGACGCCTCTGAAAAAAAAAGCAACACCTCTCCGCCGGTATATATATTGAGACCACGAGCTCGAGGGTGGCGGCGAGGCAGCCAACAATGGCCTCACAGACCTCACACCCGGAGGGCGTCGTCGCAGCCCTCGTGACATCGGCAGCCGGCCCGATATCCGGATAAGATACAGCGGATACACATAAGCGCACGCACACACACGGACAGCAGGCGCGCGCAGCCGTCCGCGATTATCTCGTCGACGCGATAATGGCCCGGAGGGAGACGCTGATCGGACAGGAGTGCCCGGGCTCTTAGCGCCTCTTCTGCGAAGCGCAAACAAAGAGGAGCCCCGTTTTTCGCGGGGATCCGGCTTTCTCTTGCGCGGCTTTATAGCCGATCGAATTGCAGGCCTTTCGGACGGATGTAATCTCGTCTTTAGGGGCCTAATTTCGCGAGACAATATTGGCTTTAAACTGAATGGATGTTGGAATTAGGTTTTTCGATTAACGCTCGTTTGTTCTGTTTTCTGGTTTTTTTAATTGCTCCTCTCTTTTTGTTTCAGAACTCGTGGTTTCAGTCCGCAAGGTTTCGGTAAGTTAATTTTGTTTTGATAGAAGTAAATAATCATAAGCGGCGAAATGCATTCTGCATATTACACCCTTCAAAGGGAAAATTGTTTGACCTGATTTAATTTTCGTAGTAATTATAATCAATACATGATGCACGAATTAATTGCATAAATAAAGGGCGGATTAATATAGTTGAAATAATAATCGCATTTATAAGGTTCTGCATTCATTATCTAGAAACATTTTAAAGATAATTAAACACATGAAAATCAAATATGACTTGTTTTAAATGTAAAGACACAAGAATGCTTCACCGAAAATACTCTAATGAAAAGTTTTAATTTGTTGAGCATTTTAATTATTAGGAAATTAAAAATATTAAACATTTTTTTTTATAATCACAGTGCACCTTTTACAACCCTTAAACTTTTTCACATTTTAGACAATATTACAATAAGGTATAATACGATAAAACTTGCAAATACTATTAAAACGATATTCCTGTTTCTTAAACATTATAATGCTTTCCTGAAAAAACGACACAAACCGCGTTGTAAACCGAAGCATATTCGTGTCAAACAAGCAACATTTCTCAGCTTCCCCTGCAGCAGCTCCACTTCATCCAGTACAGCGCTTTCAGCCGGGCTTCCCGAAAATTCAGCGTGTGAGCTTTCCGTCGCCGAGCCTCCATTTCCCCCTTTCTTTCTCGGGCTCGCGCTGCAGCGCGACTCTCCACTTTCCAATCTCCCCCAAAAAAAGGAAGCCAGCCGCAAGCTTGTCACGGCGAAAGCTCGCGCGATTCAAAGAAAGTCTCCCCTTAAGAATTCCCCCCTTCTAACTCTCAGGCACAGGCGCAGAGCTTGTAATTTCCGGGCCGCGCGACTACCACCGCCGCCGCTACAACGGAAGCGAAGCCATTGAATACCGCCCCTCCGTCGAAAGCAATACAAAGAAGGCATTCGGCGCCCAGGTACGGAGATTGATGTTCTCGCGGCGGCGGCGGCGGCGGCTGCCGCGAATTTTTATCTCGACGGCGACGACGACGCGAGTCTATAACTCTATTTTTCATTTGCGCCCGACAATTCTAGCTGCGTTCCCGCGTTTGTACTTTCTTCGCGTTTTTTTTTTGCTTGCGTGCGGCTTGCTGCAGCAGTTATACGTAGATCGGCCAGCAGGTGTTTTCACGCGTTTGAAGTATTGGGATGTTTACTTTTGTTGTCATTTTGTAAATATCAACAAATAGATGGATCCCATAACAAATTAAGATCTTTATTAATAATTAATAATGAAATTCACATTATTTCTGTAAAATTTATAACTATTTTAGTTAAATTATAATTTTAATCAAGATATAAATATATATATCTTAATTTTATTAAAAATGATAAAATTCTCCTTATTTGATAGAAACTGGAAACGAGAAAATTTAATTTCTGTAAGTGTGCATGGTTACTTCCTTTCTAAAAACTTTATTATAAGCCGGAAGTCGAGACTTGAAGCTCTCCATCTTGGTTTACTCAAGTTATTAGATTCTTAAATTCCATTATCTTAAGGTAGTTGTGAGCCAATTAGATATTACGATGAAAAAGTCAGTTCTGTTGTAAAAAGAAGATAAATTTCACCTTTTTAATTAAAACTTTCATTTCGTTGTAAAAGGAATTAACTTTTACACTTCCTTCAAATTTCTCGTAAGCTTGAGAGCGCAACTTGGCGATGTAAAATAGATCGATTCACGTTAATCCCATAAGCCTTTGAAAGCTGTAAAATTTTATGCAAAAAAATAAAGTATTAATTAAAGCAGTATTTCATTATTAACTATCTGTAATAAAAATCCAAAAGATTATTGGTTTTCTAAATGAACATTGAAACCCGATTGTAGTTACATTGAAATCTATGTATCTTTTTCATTGACATTTTGTGAATACTAAAAAATCTATGTGATACTATAGAGGGCAAAGCTCGCTTTTGAAATTTTTAATTAAACTTCTTTTGACAACTTTATTTGTGACTGAATAGGTCTTTATTAACATTTTTGGTATACAATATCTTTATAAGCAATTATTCAATGTAGTATTGAATACATGAAATTTAAATGCAAATTTAACTTTCTCATAGAATATCTCCAATTATCTACTAAAAAAATTTGATTTACCAGCTATTAAATATGAGCAATTGAATTCTTCCCTCGGTGTATAAATTTAGTTGCATTTGCCGACAACGTAACAGTAGTTACCTAATCCAAAAAAAACGACTAGAATTTTTGTAATTTTATCCTCTTTCCAATACCCTCACCCCGCCAGCGAAAAACAATGAGAAATTTAAAAAACACAGAAGAGCCAAGAGCTCGGGCAAAAAAGTGCAGCTCCAGGAGAAATGCAAAACCCCCGTGCAAGCACCTCGGAGACCGAGGGCGCGTAAAGCTGTACGATCGGGGGGTTGGCGAGCGAATGGAACGCTCCCGCGGGAGAGAGGAGAGCCCGTGCAGAAATTCAGCGGTGGCAATCGTCGAGCGAGGCGCGGCCGATTTTTTTCGCGCGAACGGGGCGCCGAAATTTCGCGCGACTACACACGCACACACAGCTTGCCGGACAAATTAATCCGTTTCCACTGCCCCCCCTCCCCCAGCCTCCCTCTCGCGCGCCGCTAGCCGTAAATTAGTGTTGGAGCTCGCGAGCAAGGGCGACAATAAATTGGCTGCCGTTAAACTCCCCGGCGGCGAACAGCTGTCCGGGCTTTTTGCGCAATCAGCGGCCAAATTGCGTAGCGCGAACAAGTCCTCCAGCGCGGTACTTTTTTCCCCGTTCGTATTTTCTTTCGTTTGATGGTGCCGGTGCGCGAACGCCGGCTGGCCTCGGCCGATCGAAGCAAAATACGAGTAATTGCTCTGGGACCTTTGACTTTAGCCGGCGAGATCGGGATGAAATTCAGTGGAAAAATCAATTTCTGACGAGCTCTTTTTCATCGCCGAGCTGCGCGAGGCGGAGGGAGCTTGCAAAAAATTAGCTCAATATTTATATAATTTATTGATTCTGTATTTTCAATTTGACTTTCAGATGGCTTTTGCTGATTAAGAATTGTTATGGCTGTGCAGTTGGCTGTTCAACAAAATTTTGTTGTTGCAATTTCTGTTGTGCTGCTTCATCTAGTAAACAGTTAAGAAAAAAAGTAACATTCAATACAAACAAAAATTATAAATTGTAAAAATGTATTTAAATGATGTTCAATCAATGATAAGATAAGAATGTGGAGAGACCGATCCGTGACTTAAATATTTGGTTTGAGATACTTGCAAGGATACTTAGGAAAGTAGTAAATAAAGATGCATATTAGAGGTGATTCTCGCATATGTCTTTTTCAAACCTGACTCTGCGATAAGCGCTTCCTTTTCGCACTTGTACAGCATAACATACTATATAAAATATTGAAATATGTTTTTGTAAATTGATTTTTAATGTTAAATGTGGTAATAAAAATGAGATTATAAATGTTCGTTTAAGTATTAATACTTTAGATCTTTGTATTTACAAGTTGTTCGAAGGTAGAACATTTTAAAACGGACCTTCGGTTGCATAGCAACCTCGAAGTGTTGCTCTGCAACCAAATAACGTATTGCAATTTAAGTCATGGACAATGAACAATATTAAAATGATGGCAACATTAAAGGATGTGGAAGCAGCGAAACAGATATTGCAACAACAAAATTTAGTTGGCCTGTCTACTTCACCAACACAAACATCACAAACATCTGTTCAGCAAAAGCCATTTAAAAATCAGCCATTTGAAAATATAATGAGCCAGCAAGGAATCGAGCAACCTTTGCAGCCCGTTCAAGAAGCAAATACACTTCAAAAAGGTAAGAAAATAGTACAGGTATTGCCTCCTTCCATTTGGCCATTTGTTTATATTATTTATAATTTTGGGTTACTATTTACAGATAGAAAACGCGGTAAGAGAGGTGGGGATCCCCTTAAAAAATTTTTACGCACACAAAAGTTTTTCTACGCACAAAAATGCAATCGATATCTTAATCAAAATATGGGGAGCCAGCAAGAAATCGAGCAACCTTCGCCACCAAAAAAATCTATTCAGCAAAAGCCATTTAAAAATCAGCCATTTGAAAATGCAACGAGCCAGCAAGGAATCGAGCAACCTTTGCAACCCGTTCAAGAAGCGAATACACCTCAAAAAGGTAAGAAAATAGTTGGAGTATTGCCTTCTTTCATTTATTCATTTTTTATATTTATATAATTTACAATTTTGTGTTATTATTTACAGATAGAAAACGCGGTAAGA
Organism: Ormyrus nitidulus; assembly: GCA_900474335.1. Taxonomy (NCBI): domain Eukaryota; kingdom Metazoa; phylum Arthropoda; class Insecta; order Hymenoptera; family Ormyridae; genus Ormyrus; species Ormyrus nitidulus. Next base: position 13,093 of record UCOL01001779.1, read on the forward strand.
GAGGTGGGAATCCCTTTAAAAGATTTATACACTATCAAAAATTTTTCTACACGCAAAAATATAATCATTATAGAAATATGAAAATTATGGCCACAAATCTGGTCAAATTAGTTACAGTGTTGGATAAGAAAACCGCCAAAGAAACCTGCGGAAAACAAAAAAACCACATGAAAAATGAAATACAATCAGAATCAGCAAATGATTAGTAAAACAAATTTATTACATTATAAGAATATTTTTATTAGTTATGATACAATGTTAATGTAATTATTAAATAGTCATTATGATACAATGTTAATGTTATTAAATAAATTAGTTAATTCCTTATTATGACTAATTTTATTTCATGATAACTTAATTTTTCAAATTTGTCATTGGATTAGTATTTTCTCTTTTATTGACAAATACCGATCTAAGTAAAGCAAAACTTAAAAATCTACTTTCAATATAATTCAAATTATAATCATCCATCAATATCATAAATAATTTGAAATAAAATAAAAAGTAAATTAAATCAAATCGTTTTCACCACTAACGATACTATTTAAAAAGTCATCGTTCAGTGAATAGAGTTTCAAATAAATTTTAAAAACCGAACTAAATTTATTTTTAAAAACCGAAATAAATTTCAAGCCGAACCAATCAATAGTGAAAATGAAATACCTAAAGTTATCTTTAGAAAGGGAATTCTATGAAGGCCACCAACCAAAGTAGCAACATAGAGGTTATGTGCCTGAACGTTAATGAGAATGTACTGTTTGGTAATTTTCATTAACGGTTGGTTCGGCTTGAGACCATTTTTAAAATTTATTTAAAAACTAAAGGAATACTTTTAAAGGAATACTTTTTTAATAAAAAAAATTACAAGTTTTATTACAAATCATATTTTCTTCGAATTTTACTTGAATAATTTCAAACGATACCGTATAGTGTACTTTTTTCAAAGTCCTTCAATGTCTTTAAAATGGAAATTGAAGTTCGATACGATTGTAACTAGATCATCGTGATAGCTTGGAAGCAAAAAAAGCGTTGGCAAGACTTTATAGTTTGGAGCACGTTGCAACGCTGTCACTGATTAATTGCTTTTTGAGAGTCTTATATATCTCGGAAAATAAGATTACTATATTGCATTAAAAGGTGATTACTTTGCCTAACTTTATTTTAATGTAAACAAGTAAAATAGTGAAAAATAGTGCGATATCCGAACATTTTAATTGTTTTAAAAGCAATAATACCAATCACGATTTACTTTAAAATAGATTGCTTCATAAATTTTGTACGAGAACAAATGGTAGAAATTCTAGCGCTCTAATAATTGATATTTCATTTATTGAGCTTAATTCGATCTTCCGTTTTTGGCTCGGATTGAATTTTTAAACAAGCTCGCGAAAAACAACAATATCGCTCGTTTCTCTTTTCCCTCGAGCGTTGAATTCACTGCAGAAAAAGCAGTTGGTGATTTGCAAGTTTATTTCTGCTGTTACGCAATAGTTTCCATAGCTTGTGCGTGAACTTCGTGAAATGCGGGCCAAAATGGAGCACAAAGAACGACCGATTGGCTATGCTTCAAAGGCTTTTCAAGCACTATTTCACCTGCTTTTTTCGCAGTGCAACAATCTTTTATTGCATTATTTCTCTATTTGCTTATATGAAATTGCTTGCTATTTTGCTGGTTTAAAATCACATTTGAACTGATTTGTTTTATCGTAAATTAATAAATTAATAAAGTAGTAGTTTCGTTTTTGCTGTTTTTAAATTTTTTTATTTAAGTTGCATGTATTAAAGTAAGAATTTAGTGAAATTGAGAAAACTTCATAAGCCTTCAATTGCTTTGCAAATTATTTGTGCAACGAAGAAAATGATTAATTTTAATCTAAAAATCCAAGGAAATATTCCTGGTCCTTAATATGCATAGACTTATAGTCTTTAGTCGTTCGGTTGATTTTACGTAACTTTCTGAAATTCGGAGATTAAACAATTTTTCTTTAATATTCTGCTGAAAAAGTCGCAGGTACATTTATTCACTTCCTCCATCACACAATGAAACCGTCATAATAACCGGAGTAAGACGGTTCGAGGCAAGAAAATTATCTCTTTTCCAGATTACACTCGCATCAAGCTAATTTAGGTGAAACGCAAGACAATGGTCGGAGCCATTATTATCCCTTATCCTCGGGAATCGCGTTCGAGAGCTCTTTTTGCTCACTCTCTCTCTCTCTCTCTCTCTCTTGGCCGTTCGTTTTCTTATACTCGCAACGGGCGGTGACGGTAATCGATGTGAAGGTCCTCAAAAAAGAGGAAGAAATAAAGGAACGCCTCGCGTGATTCATCAACCCGATCGAAGAGGGACACGCGCCCATCCTGCTCTCTTCCTTCGTGTATATATATATACGCGCACGCGACTCCGTAGCTCTGTATCAAGAAATGTCGACCATTTATCCCTTGACTGCTCCTCCTCCTTCGGCTGCCGCCGCTGCACCTTCGCTTGTAATTTAAGCTCGGGCTGCGTGGAGCCTCTCGGCTCTGTGTGTGTGTGCGCGTGTTTGTGCAGCCAATGAAAACTTAGTGCTTCGAGAGTGGGATTTTTCGCGAGCTTTCGTTCTTCCAGGTGTGACGCTGCCAAAATTCGATAGATCGCTGGCAAATTTTTCTTCTTGGCGTTGACTTTAAAGAGTAATTGAGATGAGTATAGGACATTAAGTCAAGGAAGCTTTCTTTATGTAAGATAAGTTTTGTTATTTTAAAATTAATACGAAATTTTAATAATATTTAACAGGTCCACGTCAATGCTTAGTTATGTCGTAAAACAATTACGTTTACTATGTAGGTCAAATGCGGAACAGAAACCCACATATATAGGCTCTATACTTTTAGAATCTTGGATAATGTGGTAAAGGATGGTATACTCAAATTTTTGTAACAAGTACATCTGTATCACAAAATAAATATTAGGAAATCTCGAACAAAATGCATTGTACCACGTATTTTTTAATAATATATATGATGTCCGTCGAAAAATAATTCAGTCCTTTACTAGATCGTTTTACTTAATCGACGGCAATGACGTTCAATTTTAGTAGATACTGCAGTCTAAAGCTCGTGCGCTTACAATTTTACTCTCCAAAAGCTATTATATAGTCGTATTGAGATCGCTTGATCCCGACTTAACTGCATGACTTCACTTAACAGGAACGATTTTTGTCAATGTCTGCTTATCTAAAGTAATAAGTTCGCGAATTTCTCCGCCTCTACCTCAAAGTTTCCTGAAACCAAATTTTCATCTTTTATTATTTTTAAAAATTGAAACGATCGAGTCGATCGTCAATATGAAAAATTTTGCATTTATTGTTACCTTCTTTTCTTCTTGATTTTTATTGGAGTCTCTTGCTTTCCTCTTCAGCGTATAGCATTGGCGCTTATGTTTGCTCTCGGCTCATGGACCGGGACCTCGGAAGTTTGCCAAAGACTTTCGTCTTGTCTAGCTAAGCATCTCAAAAATGCCCTCACATATTTAGGTAACGGGGTTTAGGTTAACGGTTTCTCAAAATTTACTAGATGCAGCCCAAACATTTTGTTGTTCTCCGTTTTTACGTTCAATGCCGTTTACGAATTTTCATTCTTACGCATAATTTTAAATACACCTGCTGAAAATAGAATGGGTAACGCTTTGCTTCAAAGTGTAGTTTTTAACGATGTAACGGATCGATATTTTAAGTAGGGCAAAAGGTGTGTATGGGTAGAAAGAAAACGGGCAGCCATCCTTCGAGAAACTTTTAATTAAAAAATATTTTTTTAAAAATACAAAAATTTATCCCTCCCACCCTTTAAAACATCGTACCTCTTGAAATGACGAAAGAAAAGGCACTTTCATAAACCCGCACGAGGTAAACGTTTTAATCTTCAACTTTAAAGCAATTGCCCACGATCCGCTTGGCCGAGACGTGCTCGATCGCTCGCAACATATCCAGCACCCGACAAAATCAAAAGATTCCCGAGCGAGATGGGAACAACAGCCGTTCCTCGTCCGCCAAAGATTTAGCCGTAAAGAAATCGGGAAAATCGGCTGGCCCGCTACTAAATTCGTCTGGATATCCTTGATTTTCGCGCGATAAATCGAGAGCGGCTGGAGAACGGGGCGCGGGCGTGACGTATACGCAGACATCCAGCACTTGACGTAACAGAGGCGCGCGTGCCGCGGCGCAATTGCGAGCTAGCCGCGGGAGGAGAGAGAGAGAGAGAGCGGATGGCGTGGGTCGGCTCGACTATGGCTAGCTCGCCTCGTTTATTCGGCTTCGAGGAGCTAGAGCGCGTGGACACGCCGCGCGCGCGCGAGTGCATCGTCTTAAGGTGCGTTTACAGTCGCGGGAGACGAGTGCCAGAAGTGTCGGGCTTGCAGGTCGAGTGATATTGTGTGTCTTTGAGTGTATATAGGCACGTGCGCCGCTGAATTTTCGAGCCCAAAATCGGAGGGCTCAGCGAGACTTTCTCTGCGCCTCGTTTCTGGACTAACCGAGCAACTTGTGAGTTTTCAAAATTGACGCGCCAAAGGAAGTAGGCTTTCGTTGGCGTTTCTAGTTAGGGTAGAGTTTTGGATAATTAACATCACTAACGCGTAGATAGTAATTAACGGTTTTAGTTTTGACTGAATGCTTTAACCTTGTAATACTTTTATAAATACATTTGAAAATTTAGTTCACTAACCAGCTGGCAGTCTATCAGAGAAGCGCAGTCGTAAGTTTTTTATTTCGCCGAATTCGCAGAATCAATTTTACAAATTTGAATTTCTACGTAAAAAATATATTTTTGGAAGGAAACTAAATTTCGAATTGCACCTGGATAATGTTCAAGGATCCCGTGGAGTAGCAGTATGGAATTGTTATTAAATTTTTAATGAAATTTTTTTTCAATCTAATCTTACGAGAAAATTTATCTCTTAAATTAAAATGGTTATTTTATCAAAACATTTTATATAAATCTTCTGCTGTAGATGTGAATGCAGGATATGCGATGATAAAATTTTTTGGATTATTTCAAAATTTTCAAAATGCTACAATATCATTCTTTAAATCTTTCCATGCGAAAATGATAAAAAAATAATACCAACTTTAAAAATATCAAAATTAAAATTTTTGAAATGCCGTAAAGAATTGGATAAAATTTAGAAAACGAATTCAATTATTTCGCCTGAAAACTTGATATTTAATTAATGTCTCATTTTTGAGGAGCAGTTCGAAAATAAAGTCTAGCAGTAAGAGATAGAGCAGCTTTGAAAGAAAAGTTCAAATATTAAAAGTTTTGAAAGATCTCTCGAATAAACCTTCCAAGTTTTAAAATGCAAAATCCTCTCGGAACAGCCTTGCAAAAGCCGCAGAAAAATCAACAGCAGAGAGAGAGAGAGAGAGAGGCGAGCGAATCGAGGAGGCAGCGCACCGGGAGTACAAAGAAAAACTCGTCGAGCCGATTGTAGACGCACCTTAGTGCAGATACGCGCGCTAAAACAAACGGACTCACACCTGCGAGCGGCCAAGAGTGTTGGGTTCGTTTAAAAGAGAGAGAGAGAGAGATAGGGGAGACCCCCACGCCGCCGTACCTCCAGCGCAGTTCTCTCTCCGCGCCTGCCGGAAGGAGGAGAAGGGAGTCATACGCACGTGTTCGATCGGCCCACGACTCTATTTTGCTAAACGAGATAGAGAGTGAGAGAGGGATAAATATGGATCCCCAGCCGGGGGTGGACCTGCCGCTATTTTTTATCAACGAGCAAGAGGTGTCTTTTCATCATGCTTTATACCGATCCTACAGTGAATGTTTCTGGCTGCCTCTCTCTGCTATTGTTTGCTTCTTCTTTTTTATTAAATCTGTCTAAAGTTTCTCATTTCTTTGCTTATGATATATTCAATGTAATATAAACATTTTGTATGTAAATTATACAAGAATGACGACCGTACAAAGAGTCCTTTCAAATTGGAAGAAGAATAATTTGTTTAAAGTATAGATGTGCTGATAGATTGATTGCATTAGCTAAACGGTAATAATTGATTTACAAGTGCTTTTTTACACTTATCACATTACAATTACATATAGAGCATTAATTAATATTTTATTATTAAACAAGAGAATTATAACGTGGAATATTATTAATATGCTGAATAATGGGTTGCAAAATTAATTAATAAATTTTCCTAAATCTACATATTAATACAGTAATACTGTACTCATGTAAATTTGTAATCGAATTTAATGAATGATCATTGTTGCGATACTTAAATAACGACTTTTTTTAACTAATTTTAAGAAATGATTATTATCAAACATATAATAAGTATTGTTATTAAATTTTATTTAAAATTTTTGAAAATCGTCCCACAGCGGTGGAACGAGTCGAAATGTTTTAAAATGTATTACTGTTATTATCTCATATTTCCTTGACCCTACTTAAATAAATGTGGGGCAAAATGTAAATACATTGGCATTCTCCCCGGTATAAAATTTAAGTCGATTAATAAACACAAATTTTAAATCTTTAAATCAGCGTAAAATTAAATGAATGTAAAATTTTAAATAATTGAATAAGAAATATGAATAAAGACAGTTTATTTCAATGTAAGCAACAAGTTTCGAAATAACTTTAGTAGAATTTCCTGGAATTTGAACTGCACGCAAAAGTCGCACTACTTCGAAACTTTGGACCTCGATAAAAATTTGTCTATATAAATAAATTTCAATTTCCAAATACGTGCCCAAAGCCTAAAACGAGAACTCCCACCTCTCGCCCCCATCCATTTTAATCCCGTCGGGAGGCTCGCGGCAGCGCAGCTAAAAATTCGCTAATACCGTACAGAGCTCATTTAATCTAAGCGCGAAAAAAAGCGCGCTTCAGCACGAATATTATACAAAACAGAGAGCGGTGCGCGCGGCAGAGGCATGGGCAGAAGCGCGTCGGTGGCGGCGTCGGCGCGCACAGATAGGAGGAGCGTGCGACGTGTCCCTTGAGCCAGGTCGCACGCTCTTACGTCCTCGTTAATGTTGACACTGTTCGCGCATAAATTTATGCTAGCCCGGCTAGCTCGGCCGCTCTCGCTCTCTATATATCTATGACGGCGCGCGCAGGAGAGCTTGCAAGGCACGACGGACAACGAGCGAACTTAATCCTACACCGGGTGCGCACGGGGGAAAAAGCCACTTTACGAACGAACGATTTGTGTGCGTTTAGTTTCGGCCTTCGCTCACTTCTGAACGCATGACGCTTCGGAACCCGATATGCTCAAAGGAGATTCGTTCGTCATGTGCTAATCTCGATGAACTGAATTTTTTAGTGTTTTCATGGTTTTTTTTTTTTTTATCTTTTGGCAAGTGCTTGCATGTCGGCTGTTGGCTTCATGCTTTTTGAGTTTGTATTGCATGATGTAACGTGAGGCTATATAATTATTAAAGTGCACTGAATTATATGGAGGGGTGCAAGCACGAGTGCGTTGAATGTCGACCCACTTAATGCGAATTCTCCCGTATATAAGTCTTATTGCATAATTGGCACAAAGCTTTAATTGAATTGTATAATCGCTGAAATTCATGGGGGGATGGGGGTAACTATAACTGTAACGAATTCGTAACCATGGCAGCGGTTAAAGTGCTTAGCTTCTATAAATGTAATAACAAAATTAAATTCATTATATAATTTAACATTATTCCTAAAATAATCATTTTACCCAACCGACAAATTAATTTCGCTCAAGCTACGATGAAATGCACAAAGAAAATTTTGTTCTCGAAACACTTTGAAAGCGGAAAAAGGTTTTTCTTATCAAAATGACGAACCGTATCTTCGCTCCGTTCTTAAACAATGGGGAAAAAAGTGCCGTCGCCATTCCGATGCGAAAAACTTTCTCAGGAATCACAAAGCCCTTTACTAATCGTGGATGCAGGGCGCAAAAGGGCGCCGCAGCAATAAACCAAAAAACAATGAATAGGACCAGAATTACTCGGCAATACGAAAAAAGCACGTTCAAAGTGACAATCCCGGCTTTCAGCTTATATAATAGAAGAAAGGACTCGCCTCGCGAAGACAAAGAAAGATGGCGCTTCGGGAGGAAGAAGACGAGAGAGCCCTGGAGGAAGGTAGATAAACGCGTTACACTTACGGCGTACAAAGTAATCCGTGATTTCGCGTGCGCTCGCGGAGGGGTCAAGTGCCAAGTGCAGGTGTGTGCCTTTGTCATCAGCGACACCGGCTCTACCCCCCCCCTTTCCCCTTCTATCTTGCTGAACTTTCCTGGCTCGTACATAAAGGCCCTCTGCCTTTCTCCCAAGGCATTCGCGAAATCCTGGATTAAGGACGCGGCTAGACGCCGCCATCGCCGGAAGCTTTGCTCCCCTTCCGCGTGTGCTTCCTCGTAATTTCGAGCTCGTGAACTCGTTTTACCTTGGCGCTAACTTTGAGCTGCTTCTCTCTCTCCCTCCCTGCCTCTGAGAGAGGCTAAATCGCGCGCGCCTTTTACCCTCTCGCGCACGTCTTGGGCCTGTATAACGTAATTAGCCTCCGAGGCACTCTCCGTGTCGCCCGCTTCCCGTTCGAGGCTTTTTTATTCAAAGGATCCGACGGAGTCCTGCTGAGTCTAATTAGCTTAATGGACCCTTCGGCGACTTTCCATTAATTCACTATCTCGAAAATATTTTACGTATATTAGGGGCTTTATAACGCGTAAATTTGCATATTACGTTAGACGCTGATTGAATTTTCATCGTAGCAAAACATCAGGGTACTCTGCCGTATGTGTACGCTGTTTAAGTAGAAAACACCGAGTGGTATCAGACAAATATTATACATTCAGCATTTCAGCGGAATTTGCATTAGAACCGTTAGAAGCTTCCTAATTAGACATTTATTTATTCAGACAATGAATTTTAAAAATAATAGGGAATTTTTAATTTTAAAACATGCTTTCGAAACATACCACTTGCCGTAACTGAAAACAGACTAATGAAACGAGTTTGTTCTACATTAGTTTCATTTTCAGTGCTGCGCAATAGCTAAAACAAAATTGAAACAATTCCTTAAATAAAGCAAAATCAAGACAATTAAGCATGAGAATAATTGAAGCCGCACTACAACGCGAATATAAAGCACGCGGGTCTAAACAGGAAGTACGGGCTAATGTAAGCAAGCTGTCAAGCTCAGAGTCCGCCCACCTTAAATTAGAGCGGAATCCATAAACAAAAGAGTGGCGACAAAAGGAAAAAGCTCCTCGACCGAAACAAGTCGCACGAAAAAAGCAGAGCAGAAGAGAGAAGCGAGAGCAAAGCAAAACGAACGAAAAAAAGAAGAGAAGGCGAACGCGTCGACGGGCTGGCCCGGCATTGCGCAACAATGGGCCAATCATGCGGTATTCTTGAAGAAGACCGACCGCGCGTAACCTCGCCCGGGCTCTTATGCAGGAACCAGCCAATAACAGCGGCGGCGGAGGGTCCGTAAGCTCGCCCGCCTGAATGGAACGGCAAGGTTAACGCGATTGGATGATTGGCTCGATTGGCAAATTGGTCGCCGGCGTAGGACATTGGATAAATGAGGATATGCGCGCGCTTGGGAACTTGACGCTGCAAATTGATAGCGCAGCGAGAGAGAGAAAGAGATAGATCCCGGAGAGAAACAGCTGAGATTAACCCTTTGGCTGGCAACGAGATCCATTCGTCCCGGTAACTATGATACTGCGTAATTACCGGTAGAAAATTAAGTTTCTCAGCTGACAAAGGAGCCAGACGCTTTGTGGCCTCCCTGTCACTCTGAGCCGCAGTCATTGTACAGCGTGATATACCGTATCATAAGAGAGTCTAGGGTATCACATGAGATACCGTGCCGCAAGAGTTCGTAGCGTGCATTCATCTTTAAATCGAGACTGACGCTTTAATCCGAGGAAATATGCGAGCCGACTTTGCATCTTAAATATATTGTTTAAAAACTAATTTCACTGGATTTTATACATCAGTTTTGCAAAATTACGAGTTTTCAACTATATTTTTATCTCGAATTATGCAGCTATTCGAAGGAAGTAATTTACAATTTAAAAGAGGAATAGAAAATCACTGTTAATTGAGGGATTATTCTGCAGAGTAATAATGGAATTTCGCGTACGACCTGTTTTGCATTCATTAAAAGCAAAAGCCGAATAATCTCAAAGCATTCGCCAACGTTTAGTGTATAAAAGAGCTTGAAACGTATTGAATTATTGCTGGAGACGTAAAAAATCGCGAGTTTTTCAACATATTAAAAATGAATACCCGTCGCTGTCGGAATTTAAGGGCAAATTGAAAATGGAAGCCCATTAAAAGAGAACAAGTCCCTCGTTCAACCAGCGAAGTCAAGCGCATCCGAACGCAAATCACAACGATTGTAACCCAAGTGAAAAGATCGCTCCGACAATATAGCCAGCAGCGGCGGCGCTCTCGATCGTCCGACTATATATATATATATACGCGTACAGGCTGCAGAAACGCGAGAGCCGTTTATTAATGGAGTTCCTCGTGCGTGAAAATCCGCGGCTGCCGTAATGATTATACACGAGGAGCGCGCCGCGCGCAGCTCTGCGAGCCCTTCGGTAAATTTTTATGTAATTCCGAAGCTCTCGTCGCGCGTTCGAGAAAAGCGAATCGACGGTTCAATCTTGGCTTGGCTCGCGAGCTGTGATTGGCGTCGTTTGTAGCTCGGCGCAGCGATATTTCAGTCGTTATCGGGGCCGACGCGGCTTAGGAATATTTTTGCCTCGCTGCTTTTATTTACCGCGAAGAGAACTCCCTCCGACTGTCGCTCCTTCTTTTAGCCTTTTTGCCTTTGTTCCGGTTTCAATGGACGTATTTTTTTCCCCCGTTTCCGGTTCTGTATCGACAGATTCCAGTGGAGTTAATAACGTCATTACGGTGTAATTCGGCCGAGAGCTCATCAAATTGAAATGAGCGCTTCGTTGAAAAGGAAGTATTTCAAATAAAGTGTTTGAAAAACTCTTCAATTACAAAACGCTGCTTTCAAATTATGCGTTAAGCATCTATTTATTCTCGAACGGAATACTGCCCAAATACAAATATATAATACTTTATTGAAAGAACTCGTAAATTCATAATTGCATAATCAATTTTAAATAACAAAAAATAAACGAAATCGACGCTAATTGCATTTTCTGTCAATACTTTTATTTTATTTTAAAAAATCGACTTTGAATAAAAATAATTTTTTTTGCATGCTAAAATTGCTTATTATTTTTACATCAGTGTAAATTAAACTTATTGATATAAAAACATATTAAAATTTTCTTGAACTTTTTGAAATTTGACTTTAAAAAGAAAAGAATTTTTAAAAATTACGAGGAATTTCCTCTCTTAAAAAACAATGAACGGATGTTGTGAAGCATTTAAAGATTGATTTTGACTGGTTTGTAAGAAACGAACGCGAGGATCCGCTACTTCCTCTATTATGTTTGAGTTTTTCAAATTGATAATCTCAAAAAAATAATACGCGCGAAGCACCTTTGGATTTAACTAGTAATATATAAAATAATATGAAAAGTTATTTTAAAATTGTTTTATTATTAATTAAAGTTTAACATATTTATTCAAAAGGCAACTATAACTTCTTATGTATAGATTTCTTTTAAAACTTCATATGGGTGAGTTTTCAAATCCAAAAGTAGCATATTCGTGTGGTTTTGTCTCTTTGTAGTAAGGAAAATTCGGATCACCTGGGAATACTGGCATTCTAGACATTGTCACTTTCCACCCTCCTTTTCGAGTCCAGTCCTAAATTGAAATCAAAAATTTTATTCGTTTGTTTCTTCTCTAGTTAATCTTGAAAGAATAATAGTTTATTTTTACTTACCCCGCGATTATATTTTAAATAATACCATGCTGCATATGTAAAAGCAATGCATAATCCCGATACGCCTATAAATTTTCTTGTAATAATTGCTTTATTTTCTCCCTGAAGAAATAGAAATTATTTTCAAGTTATATTTTTTTTCAATAATTTATTGATGATTATGAAATATATAAATAACGCAAATAATTATGCTGTAGTTAATTTATAAATCAATACTCGTTAATAAAAGATTGCAAAATCTAGTTAAATAAAGTAGAAAAATATTACTATCGGCTTTGTTAATTTAATTCAATTAAAGCAAATCTTACTATAACTTTCATAAGTCCACATTCCAATTTCTCTAATGGCCATCTGTAAAATCTTCTTATAACATTGTATCTTGCTTTGTAATATCCTTCAGGTGTACAAGGTTCACATTCTAATTGTTGATCCTTAAGCCATTGTGCTCGCCAAGCGCGTTCTCCATCGGTCATACCAAGCATACGCTCCCTAGTTTTTAACATTCGTCCAGCGATTCCCATGACTCTGACGCCACCAGACATTGAGCTCCCATTCTCGGTGGCATCCTCGTCCACAAATTTGCCACCCACTAAAATTTAAATCATTTATTTTTACAAATAAGTCATTATCAGTTTATGGAAAATACAATGAATTCAAATGCTTTCTCGCTTGACACTTTTACTTATACTTGGTAAAAAGAAATCGTAAATGCAGTAATTTTAAAAAGCAACTTTAAAAGTTTCTTAATATACTATCGATTATTATATTCTAAATTAAACTAAAAAATAATGAAATATCTTTAAGTTGCTGAATAATTGTATACAATAATGCAGTGGTAATGATTGTATCGTTAATAACAGAATTACTGATTCATATTGAAAATACAATAAGTAAAATGAAAGCTAAATAATAAATAATGCGATACGAACTTTTGTTTCCTTGTGATCTTCTAATATTCCAATTGTAGATCCAAAAGTTCAATTATAGGTTAGAATTCTAAATTCTGATTCAGTCAGTTATTACAACAACATAAAGGAGCAATGATGGCTCACGTGACCGAAATAGCAGTTTTCTTTTGTCAAAAAAATTAACCGTTTTCAGTAAAGGGAACAACTGACTAATTCAACTAATTAATAAATCATAAAAAAATTGTGTTGGCGATTTAACGTTACGCGCCCCGGCAAGTGCAAACATAATTTTCTTATGATTTTTTTCAGGAAATCTTTATTAGAATAGTTCATTTTTTCTTTAAAAATGATTTTTTGATACTCTGTACGATAAAGTTTCTATGCATTCAGCTTATGGGGTAGATTTTGTAATGTCGTGGACATTCACCTTCAAATATTTGACACTGTAACTGATAAATTTAAAATAATTTGAAAATAAATATTCGTATAAAATAAAAAAAATATTTTAAAAGTAATGACGTGCTAACCTTGATGTTGGTTTTTATTTCTTATAAAAATATCATAATAAAAAATATTCCAATAAATTTCGAATTTCTAATTTTAAAATGTATTATTAGCGTATGTTGTAAATAACTAGTTCTACGGTATATAATACTGAATTATTAAAGATAAATAAAGTATAAAAAAGAAAAAAGCGCACACCATTAAGCTGGTACCATTAAATTATTCAAACTTTCGTCTTACTAAGCTTCCAATATTTCATAGATTCGTTCGTTGCGACGTCTTTTCTGAGCGACTTGCAAACTAAAATAATCCCTCCTAGCATCGACACTCAGACTTAGCAACCAAAACCTCATTCAAAATCAGAAAATCTCTTATTACACGACTGGTGTGCTCCAAAGAAGAGAAGAGAGAATAGAGCTTGACTTCCGCAAAGCCGCGCGCTCCGAATTGCAACAAAAAGAGGCGCCCGCGAGTGCTCTCGCGAAATTCAACTTTCATCCGTGCGTCATTCGACTCAGCCTATTATGCAGACGAGGGTGGTTGATTCACGACAATGATAGAGTGCATTTCCGAGTAGGTGGGTAGAGATACAGCCGAGCCATCCGAGCTCGCGAACAGCCGCGCGAGGCGCGTGGGTTGGCCCGCTCGATTCGAGCAAGTGTACCGCAGCAGCTCGGAAATTGTTCAAGATCCGCGCGTATTCTTCTTGTGAAGCGATCTTTTGTCCCTTCGAGGTTTTTCACAATGAGAGATTTATAAAAGCACGAGGATTCAAGTATCGGTACTAATATAATTTTAAAAGTAAACTTTACCTTTGCTTCGTTTAAGTATAGATAGTCAAACATTCGACTTTGATTCTGAAATCTTTTCTGTGCAATGGAAATTTTGATGCTTTAAAATAAAATCTACGAAATTTAGCTTCCTTTTAAAACTCTAAATTGGCATGCGCGATAATGTAAAATTAAATTGGAATATTTGCTTGAATCTTCACTGTTTGATTTAAATTATTCGTAGAATTTAAAAGTGAAAATTTTGGACCAGTAAAGGCAAACATTTGCGCCAGTCTTATATTTTCCTAAGAACAATTTGACTAAATTTAATATGATTTTTAATATAATTGGTCCATAAATTTCTTTATGAGGAATATATAAAAATAGTATTAAATCCAATGGATGTGTAATAATTCCGAGTTTCCTTAGCGTATTTTGAATAGTAATATAAAGTTAATATATTCCTCCGCTACCCAATAATTAAGCTTTTTTTTTCGCGATAAAGTTACCAGCGGATTTATGCGAAAAATGAACTCGTAACGCCGCTTGTAAGTAAAATATGCGTTAAAATATGCACCTTTAAAACTTAACGAAGGAATTTTCTTCAAAGCTTTCATGTTTTTTTTTTTCTTTCCACATTTCTTTAATCCCACAAATTTCAGAAATTTCCAAGGCCATACAAAATTAGCGTTGCGCAATGTACGAAAACGAGCGTAAAATTTAATTACAAAAAAGCTTTCATGAAATGCAGAACCTATTTAAAGCTGCAACTCATTAAGCTCGCGTTTTCTCCCTCACCAAAAAAGCCGAGAGCAACGGGACACAATTCAGCGGGCGAGTGAGAATATTTTTCTGGACTTTCGCGCGACTCGGTTTCCGCAAAGACTGACTCTCTCTCTTTCTCTCTCTCTCTCTCTCTCTCGCTTGCTTTTGTGTGCAGAACAAACAGAGTCGCCGGAGCAGACGCGTCTTTCGCCGAGCACGTGGACTCGCGCTCTGACGCGACGTTTTTAAAGGCCGGACGATTCAAATTCGCGCGCGTAAATAAACGAAAACCACTCGGCTGCCCGTGCCGGTCGTCTTATCAGCGCGGTCGAGGCTGGACTGGTTATGTAAAATGCAAAGAGCCGAGTCTGCAGAGGCCAGAAATTATTCGCCGGCCGCGTAGAGAATTCTTTTTGAATTTTATATATAGCGGTGACTGGCGCACTCTTTGGTTTGCTTTTTATTCTATGATTGACGTATTGATTGATCTGTCGTTGATTTTTAAATTGAATCGAATGAAAGATTGGACAGTGAAGCGTTTAAAGCTGTCTACCAATATAATAGGTGTATTTTTTTCAATTTTCAATTTTCAATTTTTATAAATTTTTTGGTTTTTATTAAGAAGATTTGCCGCTAATTTTGCAATCACTAAATAAATGTTTAGTAAGAAAAACTAAATTGTATTTCTTTTATTAAAGCAGACAAAACTTGAGAAAATCTGTTTGATTAAATTAATCATGGAATTCAGTTGGGTTTTGCACTCATAGAAAATTAAAATTTGTGGGAGAAAATAAAAGCAAAATTGCTTTAATTAAAAAATATAAAATGCATTACAACGTAAGCGTCTTTCGTGTGACTACAAACAATTTGCATTTTTTTGATGTTATTTACTTAAAGAATTTCATTAAATAGAATCTCATGTGAGAATCTAATTTAAAAGTAAGCAAACAGCAAAGGAGTTTTTAATTCCATATTTAAAGAAGAAACAGCCTTCTCTGTTTGAAGAGTCGTTATATGAATCGAAATTAAAATAAACTTTATTTTTTAAATATTAAATTCTTTTGTATCAAGTTCTTGCACTGATTAAACTACAATAAATATGTATTATGTAAATGTTGAGCTCTTGCAAAACATCGTCTTTTCTGTCTTTTCTAATCGAAAAATGCAAAAGAAAATTGCAGAATAATACATTTAAATGAATGTCAGCATTCTTCAGCAATCAAACAATAGTGCATTGAATTTCAGGACATTCATTAAAAGCAGTGTCGTACAGTCTAATACTCGTCAACATCCATTCACAGTCTATAGACTAAAAAAGATTGTAAACACATTTCCACATCCACTCAAATTCATAACAAAGTTTGATGAGTTCTCAATTCAGAATATTGCTTCACTTCTCTTCTTGCACAGGTCGTTCGCGAATCGAAAATTGAAATGTCATTATTGACGCGAGGCGAAAGCAGCTCTCAAAAGTAAAATAACTGCAGCCGCGCCGTTCTTAACCGGAGCGTCGCGCGGGGGCAGATTTAAATTCAAATTCGAGAAATAAATTCCACGCGCCGCCTCGAATTTTGAAAACTCTCGATAAAGCTTCGCTTCGCGCCGGAAATAAATATGCAAATGCCTCGACACCATCAAAAACAGTCGCGCGCGTCCATAAAAGAAAAACGCGGCCGGTAGAAGGGCCGTAAATCGCTCCCCCCGACTCGTTGTTAGTTTTCGAGCTCCGCCGCAATCGAACGAAATTATACGCCCGGCAAGGATATCGCCGAGCTTTTAATTAATTCGCTCCCTCGACGCCACTGCACTTATCTTCGGTTATTCGAGCCATTAGCGCTCATCGGCCGTTATTCTAATTTCCTGTCACATTTACCTAATATCTGGGCGCGCGCTCCCTTTTTCCCCGTCGCGCGGCGAGCCTCGGCCCGTAATAAATTTCGACGCCACCTCGCGTTATACCGAGTCCTTTTTCCATTTTGTTTATCTGCGCCTCGTAACGCGCGCCCTTATCTTTCTTTAATTTTCCAGCCCCCCCTTTCGCGCGGCGCTCGTTTCAACTTTTCACGCCGCGGCGCGCTCGTTTTTTTTTCCCGCGGAGCCACTCGTCGCTCCTCCGTTATCTACTTATGAAGCTTCGCGTTTGCACTCTTTTTTTTTTGCCTTTTGTCGCGGAATTCGGGCTTGAATCGTAATCAAATACAAATCGCCGTAATGCCGCGGGTGTCGGGAGAAATAAAATTAACTGCTTCCATTACCGCGCGGAAGTAAATAAACTCGCGTAATCCGGACTTGATCAAACGAATAATTTGAATGGATGTTTAATTTAAGTATTTGACGGAAATTTTGGGGAATAAATATTTGAAGCTAAAATTATAGCATAAATATATAAATGTAACAATTGAATAAAATCTCTAAAATAAATCTAAATACTGGAGAGAGAAAATCGCGGTAAACATTCCACTACGGAATACGCTGTTGCAACCACTACTGACAGGGACAATTTAAATTGAATTTATTCACTTTAATTCTCGCTTTGGTGTTGTATAATTTTAAATACAATTGTCAAGAAAAATCTAGATTATTTACATGAGAGCAATTTAATTAAGATAATTCGGTGTATCCTTTTGAATTTCTGTACCTATATAGTTTATATCCATTAAATATATTCGTTTTATTTTACAAGCTAATTTATATTAGTACTACATTATTCTAAAGAAATATTTTTATTTTATCTATATAATTTAAAGATTAATAAATAACGTAACTTTCTTTATCACCTAAATTACCAAGTTCGAGAGCAGCAATTCAACTTTATTATACACCGAAAATAAGCCGTAATTCGACAGACACTCATTCAGAATATCAAACAGTCAATTCACTCGAAAGACTAAAAGATTTCCACTGTCGCCCGAGAAAAACTTTACTTATATCTCGTCGGAGCATCGCATATTACTTACCATCACTTTCTTGTTTCACGCTTATTCGATTTCCTTTCTCATCGCATTAAGGCGTTCTTCTCGTCGCCGAGTTATTTGCCCTCCGCCCTCCCTCGCGCAGACTTCGCCCTCCCTCCCTCCCTCCCTCCCGTCGGTCGCGAGAGAAACCGCCAACCTGTTTACCCGCGGGAGGGCGATGTCATACCCACGTGATCTATCTGGGGCCGACTTTTCGATAATGGATATTTTCGGTAGGAGAGTTTCCGCGGCGATTTTTCCTCGCGCATAACCACTTCTCGCCGCCCCCCGCGCCGGGGGATGAAACTTTCCCGAGAGCCTGGCAGTCGCGCGCTCGACTAAAGAGGAGCGGGAGGGCGGATTTTATGCGAGAGCGGAAATGTTTGTCTTTCTCTCTCGCGCGCGCGCGCGCTCCGCCTCTGATTTTCTCTTACTCTCGCGGTTAGTGTCGCCGGAAATTGAATTCAGACCGATGTCGTTCGCCCGTGATGAAAAATTCTCTCAAAACACTGTCGAACGTTTCTCTTACTGCATGCGAAAATCTTCCTTCATCTTTCCGGAGAAAATTTGAAAATTATAATGAGTTCATTTGCGAGTTGCATTAGTTGAAATATTTTGTTTTTTTATATGCACTCCGTTTTTTATCCTAAATATAAATATTTAAAGAATCTCAAAAAGCGATTTCAAAAACTGGTATTATTTTAGATAACTAATTTTAATAAAAAATTGGAACTTTCTGCAAGCTCCAAACTAAAGTGACTAAAATACTATTCTCGAATCCTTTGAATTCTTTCCTAGAAAAATCCAATATATTCAGATGGGCACTTGTCTTCCTTGAAAAGCGACTAAAAAAGCCTTAGAAAAGAGAATGTTAAAAAGTGACCTACTTTTAATAGACTTCGGAAATACGTACTCTATAACCTAGAATATTTTTCTATAAAAGAGAAGTGAGCCAATTGTGCTCTGGTCAACAAATCGGTCAGTTTTTAACACACCTTTCTCCGATCTCCTTTTCAGCGACGTGCCTCCCGCAAATGCAAAAATGCGACGCTTAACGCCAGAGCCCGACGCTCGGCCTCCTTCCGCCCGTGGATATACCTGGCCAGTGGAAAGGAAATAAAATCATTTTAAAGTAAGAGCCAATTCAGCAAAGCCAAGAAGGAGCGAAAGCACGGCATAAAGGAACATTCCCGCGGCTTAAAACTTTCACACGGCCGTAAAACGCGCCGCGCGGCGTAGCGCTGCTTCGAATCCCGCATCCCAAAACCAATAACCGTAAAAAACAAAAGGATCGAGAGCGCCGCGGCACTCGCGCCGAGAGAGAGAGAGAGAGAGAGAGAGAGAGAGAGGGAAGCCGGCGATCGTTGTACACGAGTGCGTTCTCACATAAGAATCACCGGCGCCCCACGCACGTTTATTTGTTTACACGCTCTCGCGGGGGGAGGGGGGGGGGGGGCGCGGCAAAGCCGGTACATCCCG
>UCOL01001780.1:0-32273 GCA_900474335.1 Ormyrus nitidulus
ATTTCTCAAATTTTAATAGCGGAAGGTGGGTTGAAATTTTTACCACTTACAAAGCATACTTAAATTGACATATAGTACAAATTTCAAGTAAATTCGAAGAAATTGAATTATCGTGTGGACGTTATTAAGTCTTTAATAAACTATAGGACGAATAACGTATTGTATCATATATAAATTTTATCAATGATAAATTATTCACAATGTTCAAGTGTACGATTCTTATGTGCATGAACAACACGTCGGCATGAATAAGGCAACGGAGGAAAGAGCACAATCAGTACCAAGTCGTAGAAACGCGTGCTTTTCGAGGTCACTCGCTACTTCAGAAGTTGGAAAATTAAGCACAAGTTTTTATAAATACATTGAGTAATTGGTGAAAACAAGCCGTAAATATTATTTAAGCCTGGTCGAGAGCCGAGATAAATTTAATTATCGAGTGTAATTTTCGTTTTATTTGCGCAGTTTTCGACATAATTACGTTGTTACAAAAATTGTTAACAGCCCAATTACGTCGTTAAAGTATATAAATAAAACTGAATATTACCTTCAAAAAGATACTAAACGAGTTTTTAGTTAACGTACGTAGCTTCAGCTGTATTTCTCAATCAATTTATATTTTAATTTCAAAACTGATGCAGCAAAAATAATTCAATTTGATAATAGACTTTCCGAAATCAAAAAGATTATAGTGCTTATTAAAGTAATCAGGCTTTAGGTTTAATAGAAAAAATTTGACCCATAATGGAGCATTTGCTTCATTGAATGCGATGCGATAACATCTAATTGTAAGAGCAAAGATTTTCCGTTGAGTAAGGTATAATAGCTTGAGAAAATTATTCCAATAGCCCCATTTAACATTAATTTAATGTACGCGAAGAAAGCTGCATTAGGGATTTTAATATTCATGATGCAATGTTTTTGAAACTCGTAATAACGTTCAGTACGTCAATTTAGACGTTCGATTCAGAATTTATTATGATATCCCAAAGATAGACACCGCTGACTGACACGGAATATCGTTTGCATAAAAGTACGCAAATTCAAGGCTGAATATTGACCAATAATTATAGACTTAATGCCTTTTTAATTGATTGGAAAATACCTGGTCGAAACTTGAATTCTCCAATATCAAGTTAACAAGCTTATGCCAGTTAAGTCGCACTTCCCGAGGGAAACTTGCCGTGGTACGGCCAAATTGCGTAAGGCTTTTAAATGTTTTGGCTTAAGACCCTCTAATCCAATTTTCTTCAAATAAGCTCGTCGTAGTCAGATTATGTACGCTTAAGTAAATGTCGATGCACTTCTTGGTTAAAAGTCCACGATTTCCATTAAAGCAAACCATTCGAATCTTTCGTTTATCAATGTTACATTACGTTAATTTAAAGTAATTATTTGCTGGTTTAACAATAGATGATTAACTTTCTTGTCATGTAAATTGTCATTATTTTATGACTTTATTTAATCCAACGGAACTAGAAAACTCGACAGATTTCCTTGTGAAATATTCCTAAATTACTCAAGTACTTCGCTCAAGCAAAGAGCACTTCAATCCATAAATTTAAAATCAGAGTAAATTTCTCGCGAGCTGAAAGGGCGTAAGACTTCACTAATTGATTAATCAACTCCTTACCCTACAAAACGCTAAAAAACGCCCGCGCTAATCCATTCTTATCCACGTAAAACAAAAATTAAATCCTTCATCCTGCAAAATTCTCCTACTGCTCGCGTTCCGTAAACGCCGGAGAATCTTTAACGAGATGGAATGCATAATGGAAGGCATTTTAATAAGGAAAGCGAAGAAACTTCCTTCCATGCCGCTCGCCTTAATTCCCGAAAGACTCGCTGATTTATCCTTGACGATATTTTTCGAAGGGCCGGTAATTATGAAAAAGCGCGCATCGCGATCGCAGGTAATACGAGAGCCTTCTTTAATAGCGTCGGGAATTACACGCCGGGCTTTGATAATGAGCCGGCAGATTTAATTGGAATGAGCCATGCGTATAGAATTTCGCGCGCCTCGATCGCGGCTTTATTACGACGCGCCGCGCGCAAATTGCGATTTCTGAAAAGAAGCCGTTGATTTTGAATCTGCGCGAGGTGTCTATACTTTTAGCGCGGCGGAAAAGTCGGGCTCGGTTTTGTTGTGGTGGGAATTGGACGCGGGAAATTGCAAATGAAGGTTTATCGGCTGAAGCGATCTGAATTTTTTAACGAGCTGGGATTTTAAATATACGAAGTCTTTATTAAATCTGCGAGTAGGAGTTTATTTTAAGAATTAGCTACATCAATGTTTAGTTTGCCGTAAAATACACTTTCTTTTATTATTCTAAAACAGAGTATGTGCAAAGCGCAATTAATTTCGGGCTAACCACATTAAGGAAAGTTTTGGCAGTTAAAATAACTACCCGAACTTTTAGTTCAACATTCCAGTTATTTTTGCTCGGTAGATTAAAATGTTTCAATATTAGTTGATTGAAAAACTTGATAAAATACTGCCATTGAATAAACTGAAATTTTATTGATCTTTTTATTTAACTCTGTTTACAAAATTCATTATATTAGAGACTTGTACCGTTTATCATCTTGGCTCAGAACCAGAATATGACTTTTTCATGCAACGACGTTTACATAATCCAATTTTCATCTCTTCATATTGCACAATCATGGTGGGAGCCTCACAAAAAGTTTCCTAATTCTAAAAGTAGCATTGGCTCTTTAACCTTCGCTTGTCTCAGGAAGTTTTTTCTTCGCGCCTACGGAACTGACGATCTCTTTCAAACTCTTAGCTGACGTTCTTAAATTAAACTTTTTAAAAAAAGAAAGGCAGCGTTTAAGACGGCCTCTTTTTAAAGGAAAATACTTAAAATCAAATTGTTCTGTTTTACTTTTTGCAATAGAATTCGCTTTCCAACTACTTAGGCAAGTTTATTTTATTCTAAAGAAACACTAAAAAAAAAAAAAAGAAAACAAAATAGCCGCTCAACATTTTTGTCCTTCGCACGTTTAAAATCATTTTTTCTATAGCCTTTCCAAAAAACCTCCACTCAAAGAACACACAACCTGCCCGATTCATTTATAGCACTGCGACTTGGCAACTGTTACTCCGCAGCGTTAATTTCGCGCGACCTTCTAAATCAGCCCGCGACCTTCTTAAGCGCCGAAAAACCGGCGTCGCTCCTTAGACCTGAAATTGGCGGCGCCCAGCGGCGATCGATCATCCCGCCTCGCGGCCCGCAATTACCGCGGCGAATAATTCCGACCGAGGCAGGAGCTATTTCATCCGGTAAATATTGCAGGTGCAGCAGCTCGCTTGCCAGCGCGTTTATCGTGGATTTATCGGGGTGAATTGCGTTCGGGTGATAAGAGCGAGAGCGGAGCCGGATGTGTACACAGACGCGCGATACGCTCGTTTGTATTTTTTCTCTTCTCGCGGTCTTGTTTTCCAGTGCGGATCTGATCGAAGGAGCGTCAAGAGGTTAGAAAAATTTAAGCGATAGTTTGCTTAGAAGATTATTGAGTCGTTCATTTGTCGAGATTGGTGTAGAGTTGCTTATCGATAAATTTTATAATAAATTGTAACCTTCGTATACTTCCGGAACTTGAAGGTTCAGCGAGCAATTAATACCAAGAAATCGATTATTTAGACTTATTGCTGCTGCAGAAACTCTTGCTGCTCTAAAGTAGACCGTCTGCCCCAGATAAAAACGTAACAATTTAGTTAACGTAACTTAAAGAGATTCGTTGAAATTAAAAAGGGTTGTAAGCAATTCACCTGCAGCTCCAAAACAAACTTGATTTCTTACACATTTTACTAATTGAATATACTAAAAATAAACAATAATTTCGTACAATGTTGAAAATAAACTAACAAATTAAAATTTTGCTTTTTTCAGGAGGACGGACGGACGGAGATGGTATGAGGGAGGGCTGCGGCAACGTTGCCGAGGTGGTGAGTTCATTCCTCTGTTTTGCTCCTTGTATACATATATAGGTATACATTCGGAACTGTTGCCATAGTTTGCTTAATTTTCAATGAATTGTCATGGTTTAAGCAAGCTTGTCGAGGAGTAGATGCCAGAGCAGGACAGATATTTGCAAAGTTTTTACTGAAATTAATTCAAAATATTCTTGCTGAGAACAACGCTTGTTTATCCGAGGATTTATTATTAATTTTGAAAGGATATAGTTGTAATGCCGTTGCATCTTCATACGCAAATATCAATCTATCTTATAAATAATTGGAAGTTTTGCATAAATTCGTCCATGAACGAAAACGAACTTACTTTCAAGAGCACTTAAAAAAATTTATATAGGAATTTACAGAGTGGCTTATTTTAGCCACTTCAATCTTCTTTGATAACCTTTAAGAGTACGTATTACTGCCTTGTCTCAAACTTTTCATTAAAAAAAAAAAAAAAAAAAAAAAAAACGCGAGGCGAGTGCTACGTTCTCCCTTTAAAAATAAAAAATAAAAATGCTTTACTTTGATTAAAAGAGAAAAAGGCGGAAAAGGTCAATACGATGACTTACAAGACAAACGAAAAAAAGGACGGGGCGCGCGGTGAGAGGAGAAGGAAGTAGTGCGGAAATGAGAGCAGCACAGGAAAAGCCCCGGACGAGAAGAGAGGAAAAACGTTCGAGGGTAAAAGAAGGCAGCGGCAGTCGGAGAAAAGAGATCCTCTTTCATCAAAAGAAGCCATCGCAGCTTCTTCGGCGGACTCGTTGCGTATATCCCAGCAGCGAATCAGTCAGAAAGAGGGAGACAATAATCAATTTTTTTTTCTCGCTTCGGTATTCAGGCTTTGAGTCTTCGACCTTTTCGCCGCTCTTTTTTCGGGGTTACTTGTTAAGAAGATGCCGGATTAAGGCTTTCGAAAGATTGGCCGGGCTATTTGCATTAGTGCGAGAGCGAATTTTACGTGCCCCGCGATATAAGCTGCGCTTCTTCTTTAGAGGCGAAGAAATGCTCATTATTTAGAGTGGGCTTTAATTCAGTTCTGTCTTCTGCCTTGATTAATACGGACGGTGTTTTGCTCCACTTTTTCGGAGCTTTTTTTCGAGACCCTTTTTTCGATTACCCGGGAAGTAATTCGCCTACTTTTGGCTCACTATTAGAAAAATGGAGCTTCTTTTAGTACCTTTTCAACGTTTGCTTTCATTAAATATTTTTGGAGAATAACTTAGAGACTGAAATTACTTTCCTGGGAGAGTGCTTTTAAAAATTTTCTGCAGAAACGGAATTATTATTTATAAAGCTCCTGGACAGCTGAAAATAGGATAGAAAATAAAACTGCATTAAAGACGCTCTATGACCCTTGAAGTGACGTTCAAGAATGTACACTTTTCTATACAGTCTCACTTCAAACTACACTGAAGTAGAACTTCTTAGAAGAAAGAGTGTAATCTTATAATAGCTATTTGTTAGGTTATAGGTTATTATCAATCGATCCTGTAAAAACTGAACCCGTTTTCAAATAATTAAAGTTAGTTTCGAGAAGCTGATAAGAAAAACTTAAACACGCGGAGCCTTCCAATTGATTTATCAAGCCTTAGAGACTTTAAAGCCCAAAACGAAACTGAACTGAGCAAATCCCAGTGGGCAAAGTAGAAAAGCCAGGATGCCCTGAAAAAAGAACGACCGCAGCCCAAGTCGATCACCTCCTTCCCAATAACTTAATTCCCGCAAAATTGATGAGCCCGCCGGCCCTTACTATCCTCTCTTCGCTCCGGCACAAAAGAGAGCCGCTCCCTTTATCCTCCGCGGAGCTAATAGCCAAATAGCCCGGAAGGCGGAAGAAGAGGGCCCGGCGACTCTCCCGAGGATGCGCCTTGGTATTTTCGAAAGCCTCCGGGCGGCGGCGGCGGCGGCGGCAAGCGAAGTAGGCTACCGGGTTAACGCTCGGCGATCTCGGAGAAAGCAGCGCGCGGCTCGCTTGAAATATGCGTCGGGACGTGCGCGCGCAGTGGGCCCGGCGCGGGCCCCCGGGACCGCAGGTGTCTTCTGCCGGCCGGCGACTCGGGGCTTTCGAGGCATTTCGCTTTTTTTAGACGAGCAGAGAGCCGAACAGGGCTTTCCTCTGTTTTCACTAATTGAGGATCGAGCGTCTGGGACAGTGAACGTTAAAGTAACGGTCAATATTTTCGGAACTGGAAATTACTCTTAATTAATATCGTCTCTTGTCCTCTCAAAATGTTTAAAATCAATTTGTTTAAAATATCTCGCGTAACGGTAAACAAAAAGTTCTTTGTAAGTATAATTATGATCGAAGCTTTAGTCCAAAGCGGACTATATCTTATTGCGTGCGGATTATTAACGCTTAGACAGAACATGCAACTTCGCTTATAACTTCGCTCAATGAAAACGGTACCGTGTTTTATTCACTGATTTTACAGGATGTAGTCATTTTGATTTGTGTCATGGCATAAAAAACTGTACATTTTTTTTATATAATAAACTTAGCTTACATTCAACCGCTAGCCATTATTCTTTAGTGACTGCGTAAATGTTTATAAGGCGATATAAACAATATTTTGAACCAACAAATCACCTCGAAGAGAAAGAATTTTTACTTGCTTAATAAATATTCTCCTGCCCAGGAGAGAGATCTCCAGATTCACCCGTTTCAGTGGATATTTTCCTTGAGAAAATTGCTTTTAGCAGCAGCAAAGGATCTTAACCTCTCTCCCCAGCGTTTTTAACGTGAAACTAGAACTCAAAGCCACATAAATTCCCTCGACAAGAACGTTATGAATTCCTCTAATACTATTTCTGCCTTGATCCCCGGCGCAAATTAACGGCTCCGCGCGCCGTAATCATCGTCGGGCATTGCTCGCTTTGTACTAATTCGATACCTAGGTAGGATCGAACGTCCGCTCGGCGGGGCCGAAAATGTGTTTGCCCTCCGTGTACTTGTTGTGCGATGATTCCGGCCGATCGAAGCGAGTGATTAACGGCCGCTTTTTTGTTTGAGGATCGAGAGGGCCCGGAGGAGCGTTTCGACAGCTGCGACGTGTTAATTCGCTTTTTGTTCTCTCCGCCGGCGACGGAATTGCGTTGGAAATGAAGATGAGAGAGCGGGAGTTTCGACGCTATGGAAATGTGTACCGGAGTTAGAATATTCCGGTCTCATTGTGGATGTAAACGCTTGCGCGGTCATGCGATGGGAATGCGTTATTCAGGTATTTTTAGTTGCCTGCAGTTCGCAAGTTATTTCCTGCTGCTCTCCGTGTTAGTTCAGATTTCTTTATGCTTATTTTAATAAACAGAAAATGTAGTAATGCGTTTTCTTTATTTTTTTCATTCATTTTCCGAAAAATAAAAATGCGCAATAGAAATTTTACTAATTATTGCTTTCCATTAAGAAAGCGGCTCTCGAAGCCCGCTAAAATCGGAGTAAAAAGCTTCATTACCCCAGACCTCCCACCGCCCGACTTAATTCCGCAAAAAGCTCTCGGGTATCTCCGCGCCGATCGGCCCGACCCCGCGCACATCCCGGCCGCGACTCAAAATTTACCGACGATTGTGCGCGGGGCAATAAATACATCGGCATGCACACGTGACGCCGACGCGGACGGCCGGGCCGCTGAATGGGGCGGAAACGAAGGGACAGGCAGCCTCAAAGGTGAATGGGAGGCAGGAAGAATCGAATGCAGAGCGGCAAAGATAGATAGATATGCGCGCGGCATTTCGCGAAATCATTTCCGCCGCGCGACTTTCTTTCGGCTTTGTGCGCAGCGGGGCTAATCGATATGTATTTGCGTTGCTCGAGATCTCGGTGAAAGCGCGCCGCTGCCGTGGCGGTTCTATCTCTTGTAAATATCGGGACTCTAATTTCTCTGGTTAGCGGGCTTGAACAATGGAACATCGGTTTGCTCGCTCGGGATGGATAAGGAAAACTGAACAATCGAGCGCATGAATCTTCTATCGTCTGCTTTTGTGTTTTAAGTAAAAACTTGCACTCTAATGTTTGAATGTTGGTAAAATAATATTGTTGACTGCGAGGCAAAATGAGAAAAGGTATTGTTTTCATTTTGCAAAAAGCCATTCTCTAAATTTAATGGTAAATGAAGATATTTCAGATGTAAAATGAGCGGAAAAAAGCACTCTATTGATCCATTTTTTTCAATATTCAGCACACCTCTCAACATAAAATCTGTTATTTACAAATAATTGAAGGAAAATACAACTTAGAAAATGATCTGAAATGCATCAGACGTAATCTGAAATTCCCCCGCATCTCCAATAAAGCAAAGTCGACATATTCGCTCATCTTGCCTTTCTCGTCATTACTTAGGCCGAGTCGTTGAATATTTGTCCCCCTCACAAACTCATGAATACCCCGAACAAGATCGAAATTGACGTGCGCGACGTCTATATCTATCTAATGCACATATAATCGAGCCTGTACATATTCATCATTCGTCCAAGATAATTAACGCCGGGGGTTAATTAAGCCAATCAAATCGGAGGAGGTCCGAGATCCACCCGGGAAATCTGGAGGAATCGGTGCCGCTCGATTTTGTATTATTAATTTGAGGGGAGAAGCGGGACAAGGTGAGAGTTCACACACCCGGTGCTGTTATCGCAAGGCTTCGCCCGGTAGATTAATGATTGTGGAATTTTAATTGATGAGCTCGGCTCGTGTCGAATTAATAACGCCATCGAGCGAGCGGAGCGCCGCTGATTTTAGCTAATGATGCTTTGCCGCTTGTTTGCCGTTTAAAAGCTCCGAGTGGCTGCTGGTATTATATATCATCAATTGAACTTTATTTAAAAGGCGCTTAATTTCAAGCACATTTAAATTCATTTATAGTAAAACTATTATTAGGTGTGTAGTTGGACTAAGTATTCAGCAATAAACTTAATATATTAATCTGTAAAATAACGTGATGCGCTTCTTTACTGTGATATTGCCCATATATTCGAGAATTTATCAACTTTTTAGTCACTGCATCCAAAAAACAAAAACACAAAAAAATATATATATATAAAATGTCGATTTTCGTTACAAAATCAACTATGAAAAATATTGTTCTCTCTCAACGGCGAGGCATTGAGAAAATAAGAGCAAAGAAAGCGGTATGCGTCGATATTTACCTACCAGAAATATCCCTTGAAATTCGCGGCACAATTGCGAGCTTCCCTCGGCGGCCAATATTATTTATACGAAAAAGCCGAATATTTGGGATGTCTCGATGCGGGAAAATTTGGAGCAGCAGCGATGCTCGTAATTGGGTCTATTGATACAGCATAAGACATATTCCAATCCCGCAGCGGCATCATTCTTTTGAAAAACCTGCATCGACTTGCCGGCAGAATGAATAGAATTTTTCTCCGGGCTTAATGTGCTTTTGCGCCGGCAGTTTTGTCTTCCTCCTGAAAAAAGGCACACAGCCCGAGGAGAGGTTGCGAGCTGTGCGCGCAGTAACGAACGTTTGTTCTTCCCTCGCAGGAATGGCAGAAATATTTTTGCGAATCTCCGCGCGTAAGAAAAGCTAGCTAAGGATGCTGGCTGCCTGCGCTAAATTAATCTTATTAGAGGCATTCTGACGTTCTGACACGGCTTTATTCTGAGAGTTTTTATTGTTCCTGCACCGTTTGTCGAGAGTTCTTGCATGCGTTAAGGAGTTCGCGTTCAAAATTTATTGCCAGTTCATTATTTTTCATAAAGGAAACAAAAAATTACTAATATTTACCATTTTAACAATTCCGCTGATCGTTTCTTGGCTCTTTAATCCGATAAAAATTCTTATTTTCATTCTTCTTATTTTAAATCGACTTTAGCTCGTAATTAAAATATTGATCATAAGAATATAATAGCTAATAAAGTTTTACTCCCAGCAGTCAATCAATCGCAAAACGAGCGCTGCTCTTTGACAAAGGCAAAACTCCAGCTAATACTTCTCGCACAACTCTTCCGCGCCGCAAAGATAAGCTCGCGCCTATCCATCATAAACGTCCGCGTTCGTTAAACGCGGCGCACATCGCGTCCCGTAAACTCGCGACAACTTCCGCGTGAATGAAAAGCCAGCCGGCCGCCGACAATGGCCTTTTTTCCCATCCGACAGCGGAGCGGACTCGTTCTTTCCGCGAACGCATTTCAGCGGCGCGCCAATAATGTCGCGCTTTAATAACGGGAGATTCAGGATTCCTTATACTTCGCGGTGTGTCCGCCTTTTTCGATGCTTCCCGGAGGAGGTGCTTCGGCTGGGGAAAACAATCCGGCTCCTTTTCCAGGCGGCTGCTCGCGAATATCGAGGCGGAGCGCCGGATATCCGCCGAGCTAAAGTGGGCCCCGAGCTTTTTTGCGTCGAGGTGAAGCGATCGATGCTTTTACCGCGTTGACAAATGCTGGGAAGGACGGCTTTTTGCGCTGATCAAAGGAGAGGAGTTAGTGCGAGTTATATTTCGTCCGAAAGCTTTTTAAGAATGTCGATGGCGAAAAAAGTTACTTTTAAAAAATCTGTTTCTTCTTTATAAGCAGAGTTTTATTTCTTTGAAGAGCTCTTGTTACGTGTGGACATGCTTTAACTGTTTATTGAAGAAACTAACTACGCAATGTAAAAAATACTTTTTTGCGAATAATATATATATGTAAGTCCGAAACGTGATAATTTAATCATAAGTATAGCTTATTTATTAAAATAAAATCACAGCTTTAAAACTTTAATATCGCTTGTGATGCTAATAACTTTTATGTATAGCAGAGAATTTGTTGAGATACTTTGCAAGGATAATGCAAAGAGGTGCAGCGTCTTTATCGATCTGCGTACTCTCAAAAGAATGCAAATGCCGGAATAAATGAAGATAAGGAGGTACGTTTTTAATGAAGCTTCCTCCATTATGCACGATAATGCGCAACATTTCCAGCAGCGCGTAAAACTCCTTTTTTCACTCATCACTTTTACTACCTACTAAAACGAAAATACGCGGAAAAATCTATTTATCGGCGCAAGGAATTAACCTCCAATTCTTCCTTCGAAAAAAGCTAGACGAAATAGTCGTTCCTCGCTCCTCGATCGAACGCGGCAATTACGCCGTTAAATTGGGATCCGCGGGGAGAAAAGTCGGGCCAACACGCGAGTAAACACGAGCGCGTCTTCTTGTCGAGTGAAATTTACGCAGCGTCTCGTTACGAGTCTCCCCGATGAAGTCTTGGACTTATGAATGTGCAACTGCCACGAGGTGAAGGTGTGCGCCGCGATGCTTATCTTCTCTCCGCAGTGGTCTTTACAGCCGGTCTGGGCAATATTCCTCTCCCTGTCTCTCTCTCTCTTTCTCTCTCTCCACGTACGCATTCACGGTTTATCGGGCGAGTAAGGGCCGCTCGGCGTTATCCGCCGGAGTATTGTTGCTATTACGAGCGCTGCCTTTGATAATTGTTTTTCTCCTTTATGCGGGCTTGAATTTATTAGAGGAGCTATCTGCTTGTCGAAATTAAGAAAAAAAGATGTAACTTAAAGTTTCGAGTAATTTTCTGAGAAGAATAAAAAGTCGTTTATTAGCGATATGACGGAAAATATATATAATTTCTAATATAATATTAACGTTATCAAAAATTATGAAGAATAGAGTTTGGAATTTAGAATGAAAATTTTTTTGAAAGTTATTGTTTATCGAAAATTTATTAGCTTTTTTAAATCTTTAAGATATATGTAACAGGTATTTACGCTCTTTTAACAAAAATATAAAATGCATCTAGTACACTTTGTGAGTCTTGCTAATGTATATAAACTATATTCGCAAATTCTGCCGGGGGCTGGGCGCAAATGCGTCTTACATATATACACACATACATATACTCTTGTCTCTTCGCAGCTGCTAAGTAGTCAAACATGATCTGCGAGTATAGAGCTACCACCTTGCTCAGATGGCGTTGCACGTTGAACTGGAATCGAGAGTAAGCAGTTTATTGATCAGGTCGCAGCCATCATAACTTTCGTGTAGGACCTGAGATTGTTCATCATATTTCTCTTCTGCCGTACATCTCCAGATGGTCCACTTCCGACCAAACTTCTTGACTGATCTGCAGAGTTTCCAGAATATCGTCAGCTGACGCTGATCTGTCTGACTCTGCGCGGCGGACGTTCACTTTTCGGCCGTGGTACGTTAAGGTACGAGTCAGGCTTCTCGAGATCGATTCGACGACTGCGAATACTATAGTCAAACTGAAGTCAACAACGTGAGCATGCTGCTTTTCGCAATCTGCCTCAATCTGACAGAGTTCTTTCGAGATGCCTTTAATTTCGGACATGATATGCTAAATTAAGCTTGTAAAACTCCGAAATTAATGTAATATTTAGATGATCAAAACGTTGCAAGATTCGAATTTCTCACAAAATAGAGTACCGTTATTCGTTTAAATTTTTAATTTTTATGGCTGCATTTAGGAGGCCGTGGAAATAAAGCCTTTTTTGTCTTTGACTTGCGTGTCAATACTCGTGAATGGCGCTGACGATGAACTATCCCTTATTATAAGCTGCCGTTTTTTTTTCAACTTTATTTCAACCGATCGCTGTCTCACTACGACACCATTGATTTTCATCAGTTTTCATTTATTGTGCAGACTGTTGTCTGTAATTTGAAAGTAATTTAATCTCTCTTGAAATACGTAGAATAAAAAATAATGAGTAGCACCTCTAAGATGTCAGGCAAAGTACCATTCTAAGAATAACTCGGCCGGAGGGTAATTAGGAAAGTTAAAATGACGCAATTCAAATGGTATTTTAATGCATAGTATAAATTTTTGACGTTGGGAACTTCCGTAAACATTATTAAATTTAGTTCTTAGTTGCCTCTAAAACTGATTAAAAATAATAAAATAAAATTTAATATACCAATTATACTATTTTATCCGTTGAATGTGGCAATGTTCAGCGTTTTAAATTTAACCTCCTCAATCAACGGCCCCACATTTTCCAGCCATCACTCTTTCTCAAGACCCTTTCGCACTCTGTAAAGCGACCTCAACTACTTCCCAATTAATTAAAAGTTTTAGAAGTAATGCGTGGCCAAACAAACCCGCACATTCGCTATTTATCTTATTGTCTCCCGGCCATTCCTACTAATAACGATCTATCACTTGAACTCTTTTATTTGCCAGCGACTCCGTCCTTCGCCTCTCTCCCTTCGTCTATTAATCTCCATCGCACCCCCGCAATCTCCTCAACAACCCCGGCCTTCGAGCGAAACGGCATCTTCAAGAGCTCTCTCTCTCTCTTCCTCTCCCCCCTCGTGCTTTTAGGTCGAGCGTTTCGCGCTCGATCCGCACATGCGGAAACATATTGCGGCTTCTTCCGCGGCCGCTGAACGCGCCGGTTTATGGTGATTCTCGCTCGGCTTCCTTGAAACGCTGGATTAGATTCCGTCTTTGGAGGTACGGCTGGTGGAACGCAGCGCGCGTTTCATAGTTGCTGGCACATGATGTACAAGTTGTTGGAGCAACTCCGTCAAGGACTCGCTATTTTCATGTACAAGTGCGTATTTCCGAATGGCAGAACGTCGAGGCTTCTTTATTAGCCCGAGCGAGCAGAGAACGTTGGTTAATTAGTACAAGCGGAATTTCACACGAGCTATTTCATTTCGACTGTAAGTCTTAGTTTCTGCGCGGCGGCTCGAATAATTAAAGCCTTATAAATGGGAGATCATAAAGCTCGCGCACTTCCCGGGAGCTTTCCGCGTTCAGGAAGGACTTTACGGCGCTTACGGTGGAAATTGATTTAATTTGTTCGCGCTTAAACTCGCTCGCTACTCAGTGACAGCGTCGCAGCCTACTTTCTTCCCGTTTCTCCAGCGCTATTTATAAGTGCGACGTCGGAAAGCCGTGTACCAAGGCATCCAATTGACGCGTCGGCGTAATAAATTCAATGCACAATTGCCCAGGCATCGATCCGTTTAAAATATATACGTCTCGGGAGAGAGAAAAAGGCGAGTATCCATTTAAACGAACGTGTAGCTCGAGCGGCCGAGTAGTGTACACACAGAGGGAGAAATTCAGTCGAGGCGCCTCGCCTCTGGGTGGAAAAGTCAATTCTCGCACTTACGGACCAAACCCGGCTGCATTTTCAGCACCGGCGGCGACCCGACTCTGTGTTGCCTTAACCTCCTTTTTACGTTGCTTTCCAGACCGGATGTGTTGGTTCGCGCGGAGGATTCTGCCTCGAGAGTGGCCAGACTAAATAGCGGCGTTGGATTTCCAGGTTTCGCTGCTAATTGCAACGTTTAAAAGAACAAATCTTTTTTTCTCTTTTTCGTAATCGTTTTTATTTTTTAGGGATATTACACACGTTTTATCATTTGCTCTTAATTTGAATTTACAGTACTCGCGATTTGTAGCAAAATTCAACATTTCTAGGTAAAATTTATTTAATTATACAAAATTTAACTTGACGTGATTCCGAGAAAGGTAGCTTAATACTGTTCATTATGTGAATGGAAATTTTGAACCTGAATTTCAGGTAATTTTAAAATAGAATTCTCTTATTTTACATATGTACACAAAGAAAATCTATTTTAATGTTAGAAGATTCGAATTTACTTGAAACGAAAATTATTTTATAAATTCTTAAGACACTTTAATAGGACTACGACATATTACCAAATAAATAAAACAAAATTTCAAGTCGGAAATGGACGAGTAAAATTTTACCCCATTCCCACATTAATTAGAATTAAAGGAAAATATGGCCTCTTGAAGCAGCCCCTTTCCTCGCAGAAAATCATTATCCTCAAACAGTGGCTTTCACCTGTCTAGCGTAGAAATAATCGAATTAAGGCTTTCCGTTCTGCGCTCCAACAGGCACACACGATTCCGCTGTATTTTCCTGCACCTGCAGGCCTGTCGCCTTTGTAGGGAAGCAAGGTGTTGCGGCTTCTGTCTCCCGCTCGCTCGCTCCCAAGGCGTTAAACGAGATAACGAGGAGGGGTGGAAGCTCAGCCGCTTCATTTTAATGAATTATCGCGATGCAAACGTGTCGGATGCGACGAGAACGTCCTCAGGGGGGACGAGGTAACAAAAAGAAAAAAAGTTTCTTCAAAGTGTCGGACGGTAGCTTTTAATAACTGCTCTGCTTTTTTCAATGCTTTGGGCGCGCTGGGTTTTTCTTTTGCCTCTGCTCCGGGCTTTGTGAAAGAAAGTTGGATTGGGAGACCGAAATGTTTATGAGATTCTTTTGTTGACATTTTTTTTTTAAATACCTTGCAGCGGAGTGGAAGCTGAGAGAAATGAGAAAGAACCCGCAATGACAATGGAGTTCTAATTGCTGTTGTAACTTAGGAAATGTCATTCTTGCTCGTTGCGAGCTGTATTTGTTTTTTTCAATTTTCAAGTATAAAAAGGACTTGTAAAATAAATACAAAGCATGGAAGTGCAAAGAACGATGAAAGTTTTATCTCTCCTCGGGGTAGAAATCGACAAGTTTTTCCCCGCTCGTCTCTGAAACCTGTTAAAATATTGAAAAAATCTCTGTAAAGAGGAACTATCGACGTTTTATCTTAACTATCCGTTCTCAACTACAGA
Organism: Ormyrus nitidulus; assembly: GCA_900474335.1. Lineage (NCBI taxonomy): Eukaryota > Metazoa > Arthropoda > Insecta > Hymenoptera > Ormyridae > Ormyrus > Ormyrus nitidulus. The sequence goes on from UCOL01001780.1 coordinate 15,519, forward strand.
GCCTCTCGAAAAAAACTGCCAATAACCGTCAAATAACAATCTCCCGTGAAATCGCGGCACTTCTCCGGCGAATTTCCGAAAGTCTCGGGGGCAAAATCAGCGCCTAGGCTTCCTTCCTTATACTGCTTATAGAAAAAGCTGGAGCATCGAGAACCCCGCTCTCGGATCTGCGAAACTAGAAAGAGCGCTGCTGCGCGCAAAAAGAAAATAGAGCCGCGCGACGACGCCGAGCGGGAAAAGCCATCCGAGAGAAAGAGAGGAGGGAAAAAACGAGGCCCTGGTTAACTGGTTAAAGGCTCGAGCGAGTCGGGTAACCGTAAAAGGAACGAGTTCTCTCTTCCTGTCTGCCATTGACTCGAGGCTCCAGCCTCGTTCATCATTCAGAGCTTCGTCGTTTACGCGTATTCCCGCGGTGCGTCGCACAAGATTCGAGGAACGGCTGCTAAAAATCCTTCTGACGCTTCGAGTAATAAAGCGCGGATCTAGCGGAAACTTCGTAATCGAAGAATTCAAGGCCCAACTTCTTTAATGACCATTTACGTCATCAAAATGCGCGCACAAAAGTAAGAAATAACAGGTTTGCCAGAATGCTGCACCTATAATACAAGGCGTTAAATTGTTGCGTTCGGTAAAAACTCAACGTTTTTTGCAATAAACGTTACTAAAGAATTAAAATATTTCCGTTTCCAAGTGATAAATTATCAATGTAGACGTCGCAAAAAGAAGTGAAAAAAAAGAGTCGTTCTAATGATTCCCGGACGTCATTGAGCGTACACATAATAATGACGGCCCGGATAACACGTGGAACGGGCATCATCATTTTTTTTACTTTCAGTACCGCGCGGGCCGCCGATTTCCCTTTATTTTCTCGAGATCCTTCCATTCCATTTTTCATTCGGCCCCGGAAGAATACGGCCCTCAAATCTGTCCGTGCGGGTGCCGGATTAACGAATTTTTCGAGCCGTATATATATGGAAAAAAAGGAGGCAGGTGCCCGGGCAATATTTAAGAATTACCGCGCGGGCTGGGGACAATGTTGCATTTGCCAGAGCGATCAAGCCTGATCGATGAGCTGCTTTTGGGAAGGCTCGCGGATGAACGGGAGAATTAAGATTTTAAATAGCGAATTGTAAATCATGCTTTAATTGCTGACGCTTCGGGTACGTGTAGGATTTGGCTAAATTTCAGGTAAGATTAAACGTAGGAAGTCAAATAAAGCGAGGAGTAAACATTTATCCCGTTAATAATAATCGTTTGTCGACCGATCGTTATCTCGGTGGCTCTACGTATTAGAGCTAAAGTTACGAAAAAAAAATGTTCTTTTCCGCGTCTGTCGTCAAAGCCAAACTGAAAATGCCTTGCCTAATTTCCACGCGATTAATTAGCCGTTTGCCTCAAAGAAAACGGCCGACATCCAGTTCAAACTCGGCGTAATTAATGCTGCTCAAATCAATGTCTCTCCTTCCCCCTCGCTTATGCACACAGCCGCACGTAACCAAGAGAGAGAGGGAGAGTGAGGGGTACGCGCGAAGATAAATAACCCCTCGAAATTAATTTACGCTCGGCGCGCGGACGACTCTTGCCGCGCGAGTTTCGGTATTCAAATGTTTGTGCTCCTTGTAAAGCCAAGTCTCTCGCAGAGAGTGCAATTCTCTCTCTCTCTCTCTCTCTCTCTCTCCCTCGCGGGAAAACGCTCGAAAGTCTTGCGCGGCGCGCGATGTCAAAGGTCCCTTTCACAAATTCATTCTCCCTCTCTCTCCGTGGTCTATATATACGCGCGACTACTCGCACTTAACCTTATTTTACGCGAGGCGCACTCGATATTTCAATATTTCTCGCAGCCTCTCTGCGTGCCGAGAGAGAGACAGAGAGAGAAAGGGAGGTAGAAAAGAGAGATAGTTCGTAATTAATATTGTCGAGTCGGTCTGTATTTTCGTCTGGAACGCGCTGATGGAAATTCCTACTGGAGTCGTAGGTGGAGACGAAATGGAATTCAAACTTTCCTGGTTTTTATCTTACGAACAAAGGAACGACCTGCATATAATTATTACGTTTCTAGAAATAAAACGGGAGAAAAATGCATATTTTTAGTATCTCGATTATCTTGCGAATTCATGCAGCATTTTAAATAAATTTGAAAAATTGATGTTAATAATATTTCCAAAATGAAATTTTTCTTTAAAACTCTGACTAACCGTGCAGCGTACAGGAAGGGTTTAAAAGAATCCTGAATTTTGAATCTTAAAGAAACGGCAATAAAGCAAAATTTTGCATTAAATGCATAACTCCCATGGTTTCTTGGAAAATGAAAAACGCATGTTTTTAAGTTTTATTATGATCAAAATTCTAGTCTGCTCCGTTTGTACCATAAAAAGGAAAATACTTGCCAACCTGCTGCTTCAAACTCTCATTCCCATCTATGAACTTTCTGCGGGGGAAAATAGGCTTTTAAAAACAATTTTTTATGTATACATAAAACGCGAAATCTCATTTTAAAAAACATTAAGCATCTTAAAGGGCGCACTTTCTTTATAAGAATCTCTTGTACCCGAAATGCGCTTCGAAAAGTACGTGCTTGGAGAGAGATTTATCTTTGCAAAGGAAGTTTGCTTTAGTTGCGGGGAGCGTAAATTAATATTTTTAACAATCCAATATTCCCCTTAGATTAAATTCCACGCACTTCGTTACGTCCTTAATGTTTTATGCGCGCCCTGCTCGAGTTTAGCGAAAGGCTCTCAGTTTTTCCTGCGCAATTAAACTCGCGCGATTCTCGTTCAACTCCTCTTAAAGAGTCTGTAACAGTAACACTTTTAGCTTATGTCTTTAGAACGCAGTTTTCAAAACATTGGTTTTGTAGCTGAGTCATTCGCGTAACTGTACACATAAATCGCTGCTTGTTATATTTAATTATTATTGCTGCAATCTTGACTGAACGCCAAGAAACCAACAATCAAAAGTGAAAACGTAAAAACAAAATGTTTTTAAAGCTACTTTTAATTTCTACGATTACACAAAATTAAAACAGTTCATGAAAAAGGGTAGCTCGTAAATGCAATGACGTTCTCATCACACAGATTATTTCTACTATTTTAATTTTCAAAAAGTTTCTGCGCAAAATTGAGGCTGAAATGTTCTTCGAATCGAAGAGCTTGATCGCATACGTTCCCTCTTCCACCACACTCCAAAGCACCTCCTTCCTTCCTCAGCCGGCGCTCCAAAAAGAAGTCCCCCCCTAATCGAGGGCATCGCTCGCAAAAAGAAGCGGCGTCGAGAATCGGCGGAGGCGTGCAATCAAGCAGCGCGAGATTTATCGGCGCCGCGCGCGAAAGTTGCTCGCGTTTAAATCGCGAGAGCGCGGGTGAAAGTAAAGCGAGCCAACTTTTCGAGTCGCTCGGGGGGGCGTGACCCCCCGTCGACTTTTCTTTTTTTTCCTACTTGGGCTGAAGGCTCATTTGTTTCGGGAAAGAGGGCCAGGACGACGCTGGGACTCGAAGCGCAAGCTCGATTAACCTACTGCGAACTAGACAAGCTTTAATTCGGCATTGATGATGCAGATATCTTAGACTAATTATTAATGAATAATTAATAAGTTTAAAATTTTATAACGAAATTAACTTGAATTGTTTTCTGTTATCTGTAGCAATTTTTATCTGTGAAACCTGTTTAATGACGCGTCAGTTGTTTCAAAATGATTTTTAAGTATTACATTTAGCAAGAGCCGTTATCTTATCGATTAGACATATCTATTATTAGACCAAGAATAATACAAAATCTATAAAAGTAAAGTAAGCCTGCACATATATAAGAGCCTTAAAATCCCGAAAAGCTAACAAGCCGCGTCACCCTCATAACTTCAGCCCGAAAATTCCCGACTCGTAAAATCTCAGGCAGCGGCGCGTAGCTAAACAGGCCCCCCGAAAAATGAGTTTTCTCGCGAAGAAAGACGCTCGGCCGGAGCGCAAGCCGCCGCTCTCAAAATAGCAGCGCCACTCGAGCATTCGATCAAAGAAAAGCGAAAAAAAGGGAGGAAAGGAGCGCCATAAAGCAGCTCGGCCGATACATATTCGCGCGTAGAACACACCGCGCGCTAATAATAGCGCTCTCGGCCCGCGAACGAGAATCGCGCAATGCGCGCTCGCGAGATTAGGTGCGTATATACTGGTGCAGCTCTCGAGGCGCGGAGAGCAAAGGAGCTCCGGAGTTGTGTCGGCAACTGTTTGCGCGGCCTTTGGATTTTATACAAAATTGTTTGCTCTATTCTGTTAAGTTGATAACTTCGTTATTGAATCCCTGCTGTCTGGGTGAATTCAATTGAATCTTTCAAAGCTATTGTACAAAATAACTTGCTTTTCTATCCTTACGGTTGAAATAAATTAGTTCTCGTTTTTCTGAAGCCGTAATCTTGAATCTTTTCAGCTTTTCCCGCAACGAGAGTTCAATGGACTTTTGCATTTTATGGTTTGTTAAACTGGAAAAATTTAATGGATTGCGCAATAAACTTTCCCTCAAAATTTGTAGGCTACTAATTAGTACGGCGACCACCGAACGCCACAAACCCGACTAAAGCTTCCGAGCGCAAACAATCGAAACCCCATTACTCGAGCGAAACGAGCCAATCCGACAATCCCGCTATCAGTGACGTAAGCAACAACAAGAAAGCTTCACTTTCACGTCGGCCATTTGCGGGAGCAGCTCGCCTCCGGAATGCGCCGGAGCGGGGGAGAGAGAGAGAGAGAGGCGCTAATGCAGTTTCTAATTACGAAAATCGCTCGGGTAATCTTAAGGGATCTGCACCCGCCTAAGCACCTAATAACTCGGCTCCTCGGCCGGAAAGAAAAAAACGCCTGGGCATAATGATCCCCGCGGCCTCAGAATTGACGAGACGGAGCCGGGAATAAACATCAAGCGCAGAGCGCGATAAAGATCCCCGGGGGAAAATGGCCGCGCGCGAATTAGAATCGCCGAGATTGCGCGAAAATTGCGGACTTGCGGCCGGCCTTTTTTCGGAATTAATATTGCTGCCAGATTTTTCAAGGCGATTCGTTTCGCGAGGAGGTTAAGGGAGAGTTTAAGGCGTAGAGGAGAGTCGACTAAATAAAGAGGCAATTTTTCTCTCGGGGAAAGGTAATAATCTTACGATGTCTTTTACGACGTTTTCTAGTAAGGCGATGACGCTACGAAGCATTTGTCCAAAAACTCTTGAAATTGAAAGATTTGATTTTTGGATAATCCGTGTCTTTTGTGCTGGTAATAGCTGTGCCCAATTTTTCATAAAGACCGAACTTACGGAAATCGGTACTTTTAATAATTGGACGTATCCCCGAAAACCTTGTGAACTTTTATGGAAAGCGGGCAAAAAGCACTTGATTTATGGAGGCTCTTTGTTCGGACCGTTCGAGGACGCGGTTTAAGGAGGTCCGGTTCGAGGGCTCATAAAATCTCGTTAATCACTCATTCTTGGCTTCTCATCAACGTTAACCCCGGTTTTCTCCGGCTCTATTTCAGTGCTATAATATTGAAAAAAATATCGAACAAAACTAAAACTATCGATTGAAAAATTTAGCCAGCGGTTCATAGACGGCGATACGATCCACTTCTCAACGGCCCGCTCCATTTTCCTCTCCGCCGCATTTCCCCCCGGAACGACTTTGGGCATAAAGTCAAAAAAGGCGCGCCGTTTCGTCGGCTTATCTCGCGGCGTTCGCCTATCAGCTTGGCCGTAAATCCGCTTTGTCTCTTTCGGAAAACAAGTCCGAGCGTAAAAAGAAACGAGCTCCTTATACAGCCGGTCCTTCCGCGATTCGCACCTGCCGATGCGCGCATACCTGAATAAACTCGTGCGGGGCCGCTTTATGTCCCCCCGCGGAGAGTGCCGCTTTGTCTTTGTGTACGTATGTGAGGACACAAATTTCGAGGGATTAAAAATACCCCGGAATCTTAAGTGCCGGTCGGTGTGCGCGCCTTTCTCGGCCGATCTTTACGGCGCTGTTAGATTCTTAATAATTCTGCTAAGTGACCAGTTAGTCCCGTAATGGCTCTTTAATTGCGCGTAATTGTTGTTGCGGGATTAAATGTTCCCCGACGCGTCGCGGTATTAAATATTCGAATTTCATTATAAATAAACGAACGAGCGAAAAGAATTCGAAGCCTGCCGGCGCACGGAAAAAGCAAACACCAGCCTGCTTACAAATCCAAGTACTCCTTCGCATGTACGCGGACTCGCGGAAAAAGGCACGCAGACGCATGCGCATTAGCACGTATATACCAAGAGAGAAAGAGAGAGAGAGAGAGAGAGAGAGAGAGAGAGAGAGCGGGCAGCAGCGGCAGAGGCGCCGAGCGATAAGTATGTAATACCCGAGCACGCGATCGCGAATTCCGCGCGGCGGTATATATATACGACGTATAAGGTGGCGCGCGCGATCCTTTTTCTGCCTCTTTGTACCGAGAAACGCGAGCTTCTTCGGCGTCTGGGCCACGCGCTTTTTCTTCCTCGTCGTGTCGAGCTTGTCCTTTTCGGCCGCTGGGAATTTCTGCGGTAATTGCTTTTCCAGCTGAATCGCCAGTCGTCATGAAAAGTCCAAGGTTTTTGCGGCTGCTGCTCTTTGTGGGCATCGTAAGGGCATATGTAGGTGAATAATACAGCGATTATAATCGCTGGAACCGAAAAAATTCAATAAACTTTACCTAGTTCTCGCACACCTATGTTTAAGGTCGCTGACTCGACCAGCGGAACATTGGCCGAGTCCACTGTAATTTCTCTTTCCTTATGCAGATTCGACTATATCAAGAATGTCTCTACTTAAAAATAGCCTTTTCAAATCTTAACTTTAGCTCGCTTCACAAAGCGTCAATATACCCTTTCTCATTCTAGTGCATCAGTAATAATAAAATGAAGCATTCCGAAAATAAGCAGCAAACTTCCACCTCGCAAAGAGGGCCGAGTGCGGCCTGCAATCAGAACGGCGCATTATCACTGTAGCAATCGGTACGAAATAAGCTCTCTCTCTCTCACTCTGTCCCACTCGTCGTAAAAACCTGTTGAACGCCGGGCTCGCGGGCGCCTCCCACGCTCGCCGGCAAAAATACACCCGAAAGCACGAAAGGGGCGTGTGCCTCTCCGCGTCCGCAGCGGCGGCGTAATATCTAGATGAGCAGCTCTCTCGCGAGTAGAGCTCAGTAGTCGGCCGGCATCTGGAAAATAAAGCACACGCGCCGCCAGCCGCTTCGGAGCAGCAGACGGCTAAATATACTTGCGCGCGCGGACGACGGCCTCGGACCGTTCGATTTTTCGCGAGCTGCTCCTTTAAGAGCGAGCTTATAGTAAGAGAGAGAGTCGCTGAATTTTTGTGTGCCGGAGCCGCGAGAGAATCGGAGGAATTCCGGAGCGGATTTCGTTAATTCCCGGTGTGCTAAATTTAGAGGGCCTGTCGGCTCTCTCCCGACTTTTTGCTGGATAATAAATAAGTGCGGATCGTGCGAGCTGTTATTTTACTCTCTGAACTAGTTGCTCGACTTGTCGAGGCTCTTAATTTACCAGAATATCCCTCGACAAATCTTTGTTAGAAGAATTAAAACATTGTCAAAGTAAAGGAATCTGCTCTGCCGATTTAATATAAATGTAATTAAAGTTGATTTGAAAAAGTTGCTTTTAATACTTGTTACGATAGCAGCCACGTCGTTGCATTAATAACGCAATTATAAGAATTCGCCAGAGTCGAAAAAAACGCAGAGAGCAAAATACGAAGCATAAAGAAGTGATTTATACGTCGGGATGTACTTTATAGAGTCGGATTAAGCCTCCCGGCTTCTGCCTCGTTCCTGTCTTATTCTGAAATATCTCGGGAGTCGAATTTCACTACTTAACATTGGATACGTTCGCGCACGAGAGCTGCTTGCACATCGGGGAGGAAAAATTCCGATGGCTTCTTCTTCCAGCGCTTTAACTTCAAAGGAGATCCAAATTGAAAATGCACCGCAGGAAAACGTAAGCAGCTCCCCCCGCGTGAGAGTGAATTTTCTTCCCGAGGATTATTTCTTGTTTTTTTTTTTTTTTTTTTTTTTTAGAGAGAGATTCGGCTGGAATCGCTCGAGAGCTGTTTTGCGCCGAGTTAAACACGCCGCTAGTTTGATACTAACCAGTAAAGCGAGTCGATAGTAACTTATCGGCTGTGTTTGTGCTGCTGAGTTAATTCAATTGAAAAAATAAGAGTGTATACAGATGTCGACGGACTTTGGGAATACGCTAAATTCAGAGTTTTTTTTAATGAAATTCTAAACAAGTATGAACGCAATGGTATATCGAGATCAACTGATACAATAGAGACTTTAATAGCGTTAATAAATAATTGTAGTAAAGGCCAGTAAAAGGCATTTTAGCTTGGTTTACTCGTTAACAAATTTAATTGAAGTAGCTTGAGTGTAGCGTGTGACTAAGCGCTTATTTCCAATAACTATTGTATTTATTTTGAAAACAAGAAATTTTAGCACAATTTGTAAACACTTTTTTAATCAATAATCTAAATCATTATTTTAAAAACTATAAATTAGAATACAAATAGCATTTTACAAAAATTGAGAACGTTTGCATGTGTAAGGAAATTTACTGCTTAACTAAATTGTTTGGCAAAGGAACTAGAAATTTTAGCCAATCCGTATTGCCAAGAAATGTTTTCAAACAAAACGCACATCATTTTCTTTAAAAAAAAAAAAAAGCGATAAAAATCACTTTCAATTTGAGTATATATATATATATCACTTTTGAGTATATGTAATATAAATAGACAGACTAAAAATTATTCCATCCTAAATCGATCGTTTTTCAGGTCCTTTATCGTATTAAACTCGCAACTACTTACGCGCAAATATGAGCACAAAGCCTTATCCCATCAATAAGGATAAGCGTTCTACCTCCGCAAAGTCCAGAACCCGTATAGTACAACGCATATATAATAACGCGTCGAACAGATTGTCCCCGCAAGGTTGTCGGGTGTTGGAGCGAAAACTCTCCGCCAATTTCGGCCGGACGAATCCGTGTATTCGTTGCACGATTAATCGGCGCTCCGTTTCCGACAATCAGCAAGGCGACTGTATGATCGCCGTTAATTCGAGCGTTTATGATTCGGCCTGGATTCGCGAGCCTGGCGTGCGAATTATTTATTCCTGCCTCGATTTCAGACGCTAATGAGTTTGTGATTATTATTGTTGCTGCATTGGGCTGATTTCTTTCGGACGGTAATTGTGTCTGTGTCTTATTTCTAATTTATTTTTCTCTGTGCGTGTTGATGTGTTTAACAATGATGCTCTAGTCTGTTGTCGAGGTAACATTAAACGAACTCCATTCTGAAAAAAACAAATTTTTTTGTTTAATCCCAAAGCATCGTGCGATTAAGGGAAAGAATACTATACTGACTTTTTTATATCTTTTTTTACGGCTATTTGGTTAGAGGTTACACAGAGACGAAATGAAGCAGAAAAAAGATCGCTCCCTTGTTGTTCGATAGAGTCTTCATTAATTAATAGTCACAGCAAATTTCAAAGTCAATGGCACGAAATTAACTGCTTTAAATGGTTTTATGAGACACAAATCATGTGGTAATTTGTACTAAATTTTTAACAGCAATACAACTGTTTATGTCAAAATAGAGCGATGAATATATTATTTAAAAATCTATATTTGAAATGATTCAAAAAAGTTTTAAACAATACAATAGTCGAGAAAAAAGTAACAAATATTAGCTGCGACTAAAATCACGACTTTTCCGCACAAAAAGAATGTACTTTGCTGATTATGCATTCGAATTAGCTCTTTCAGGGCTTAATTACGGACTAAATGAAAACGCAGAAAGCCGATATCCCCCCCCCCCCTTCGAGTCATTGCTTAAAAGAGATCACCGACACGCATCCTTTGCATTGGGCCGACAAGCCGCGTCTCATTACTCGAGGCCGCGATTTATTTCGAGAAAAAAGCCGCCGCCCAGAACAAAGAGGGCGCAGTGCATCGTGCATTGAAACCTCATCGACTTGCTTTCGCCGTCGACTGACGAATGCATAAATTAAATTCAAGCGGTTATTAAGGCCGCAAGCTGCTTTGTGCGTCGTCGTCAAGCGAGTTCCGACAGAATGGAATAATGCACAAGTTTGCGGGGGTGGAGAGACACCGAGTAATATCTGCTCCTGGTTGAGGTAAAGTCGTGGAAAGTGGCTTTGCGGATTACAGTTTTGCTTGGCGGAACGGTCCTGCTTTAAGATGCAACGAGAGCCTTTATTAATAAACTTTTTGTAAATATTAGATAAGATATTCGATTTTCATCAAATCGATCTTTAAGTCACGACTGCTGCGATAATTTTTACTGCAATTCTTCGTAGATTCTTTGTTGATTTTTTTAAGTTATAACTTCTTGAAACACTATTAATAATAATTAAGGTGCTTATTTACACGCAGAATTTAATAAATTACGAATGTGTAATTAAATGTTCAAATAACAGTTGAACGGTATTAAAAGAGCAACGTCCATGCGATTGTTCTTAAGTATAACAGCATTCCAGGGTCCGGTTAAAATCGCAGGCAGTCGCGGGCTAAAAATAGCCGCAGTTTTCGAAAAAAAAAAAAAAAAAATTTGAGTAGCGCAGCAACAGCGCTCGCTAAAACGTTTCACTTATTACGGTCAATGAACGGTCTAGACAAGAGGAAAGGATTTGTTTGTTCCTCATTGCTGCCCGGTGGCACAATGCAGCTCTCGTCTCCATTCGTCTTGCATTCGTCCTCCGCAACGAGGGCAATGATTAATTAAGCCCCCCCCCCCCCCCCGGGGAGGGGGGGGGGGAGTGACATTAGCATGAGAGCGAACTTACTAATTCGTCTCAATTCCAGTCATTAACGCGCCGAGGCCCGGAATTTTACACCTTCTTGGAATGTCCTGCATCATCGCGACCCATCATCTCCGGGGCGATTAATTACCGACCGCCGGTGACGTCTAAATTAACCGCTCGGAGAACGGGATATCGATATTCTCTTCCCGCCGCGACATCGTTCAATTTGCACCGAGTGACTGCATCCGGTTTTATTGCCCTCTTCCCCGCTGTTTTTCATTGCTAATTTGTTTGTCAAGGATGCTCGCGCTTTCTCCTTGGGAATTAAAAGGAGCGCTTTGAGCGACGTTTATGACTCGACGGCGACTCCTCCTATTGCGCTTTTTTTCATTATCAGCTATTGTGCCGCGGCTTTTTACGGTCCTCCGCGGCCTTGGAGAGGAGTTTCTCTCTCTCTCTTTCGAATACGTCACGCTGCGGGAATGGAGAATTAAGTTTGAAAAATAACGTACGACTCAATTTTTATGGATTAAATAACGGGATTTGCATGATTTCTAGAACATCATCCTGCTCCGATGCCTTACGGCCGTAAGCCGCAACAATTTATCGCTCTGCACGTACGACCGAGATAATCAACGTCCTTCTCGTCATGCCTCGCAGACGTTTGACGGTGCCATCGAACGGTATTCCATTATTCGCGTGTCTACAAATTTTCGCATCATTTTCAAGCAGAAAATCTCCCGATTTTTCAATTCGAGCTTTAAAAAAATCGTCCAACTGAACTGAAGGTCAACATTATTTTAGCCCGTTTAATCCTCTTACTTCCGCCAAGAAGAACATGCCCATCTAAAACAAAGAGCCTCAAACAAATATCCCCCGATCAAGACGCCTCTCCAAAGAGTCCCGTACCGGATGATCCTCTGAAAAAACGGGCAGGATCTTCCCCCCGTCGAGCGAGCAGGGAGATCGGTAAGGTCAGTTTCGCACGTGTCGGAGGACACATAACTCGGGGCGATAGCCTTTCTCGCGCACAGGGGTCGCATCCTTTAGCCTAAGTGCAGATGCGTGTTGAATGCTCGCGCGAAAACTCGGGGAAAATCAGTCTGCAATTACGAGAGCCGAGCGCGGCGCTGACCGTTAGCGGGTGGCTGGGGGATATAAAGTCGGCTTTTTTACGAGCGGGATTTCGCCTGGTTTTTATTTTTTTGAAGGAGCGCCGCGCTGGGTAATTGTACGCTGGGTGGCTACCTGATTTATGGGCCGCTGGTTTACGGTTGACGGTTGCTCGGGACTGATATGTGTGCGTACGCGCTCGGGAGAGGTTTTTGGATTTGCTGCGCTTTTCTTTTCATGCTTGGGGGAGATTGTCCTTGGGGGTTCGAGGAGGAACTTGTATAATCCGAGGATCTTAAGTGAGGCATTAAGGTTTTTTGACCGATTAGAAAGTTCTCGGGATTTAATGAGATAACGTAGATGTAAAAAGCAGAAGTCGGGTTAGTCATCTTTCATTTTAATTCACTAGTTCGTTTTTTAATTACATACAGTAAATAAATAAAAATTAGAATTAAATCCTAAATATAAGAAATTTAAATTAAAGTTAACAGAAAATCAATAACCAAAAACAAGGATTGGTTTTTGATTTATCAATCAAAGCGGTTATTGATTTAAAGTGATTCTAATTGAAGCTTTTTATCCATTACGTACGGTAAATGTGTGAGAGGCGCTGGTAGTATAAGTACTGACGTAGATAAGTAAAACGTGTATGGGTGATTGAATTGACAGAACGTTGAACTGACGAATGGATGGTCGAACCGAGTAACCACTTCAGCACGTTCCGAATGCACTAAAAATAACTCGCATATAAAGGCTGTATTATTGTGTGGGCCTCATTTTAATCTGTACACGCGGAATTTTTTGATTCAATATAAGACATTGCTTGTTACTATTAATAAAATAGTGAAAATTTTAGATTCGAATCTCTGAAAAATTTCTTTTCTTAAACGTATCCAAAGTACAATGAAAAAATGTATCTGTAAATAGTAAGCTTTCTTTACTTAATAAAATAATTGTAAAATTTACATAAATTACATAAATTTTTTTTAATCAAAAACAAAATCTAACACGAGTTGCACGATATTCCAAAAGGTTACGTTTGACTGTCTCGGGTACTTATTCTGAAATTATTGTGATGTTTTCCGATTAAAAAAAAACACTCTGCTATAAATCATTAAAAAACAAACAATAAATCACTTCTTTATGTTGCTTAAAGCAAAAGAAAATAAATCCTACGTTAAACCAATTTTTCCAATAAAAATTAATAATAAAGAATTCGGACGAGGAACAGCACCCGTGACGATAAGCCTATTCTTATATCAGTGAGCAGCGTCAGTGTCAAATCCGTCCCTGCAAACTCTGCCTCGTGATCTCTTGAAACAATGTGCGACTTCAGCTCGGCCTAGCGTCAAAACCTCTCTCCGAGATGGATCGTTCCGCGTACGTGATGGAGGACGAACTGAAGCGCCTCTCCACGATTACGGAGTATACGGAATCCGACAGCAGCAGCGACGACGAAGACGAAGGCGCTCGCAGCCTCGAGGACGTCGAGTACTTCCTCGTCGACAACTCGCCGATGGCCAAATTCAGCCGGAGCGTCAAATGGGCTTATAAGAAAGTGAGTACTCGCACGTTGCACGCAATTAGCTCGTCGCGCGGCAAGGATTAGCCGCCCGTAAGCTTGCTTCACTGGCGGATTGTCGATATCTCCGCCGAGGGGAAGATCCAGATTCAGTGGAGGCCCGGAATTTATCGTCACGGTTAATGGTTGAATAGAGTTGGGAATTTTGGGAGATTACATTGGATTTGAATTCGAAACAAATTAGAACGTACGTGTTGATAAACAATTAATTGTATAAATAGATTTTTTCATTTAAAAATTGATTATTTTTCGAATGCCGCCCTCTTGTTTCGTTAAAATCGCAATAACGTGCTTTTTCGGGGCGCATAGTAAGTCATAAAGCAACCGTTCAAAACACCTAATAATGAAAACCATCACGATATTCATAAGCTATTTATCCGACAGGCTGCGGCTACTTATTCCAGTAGCCAATCGATATGCAAATCGCAAAAATGCACGGAACACATCCCGCGATATTCCCCAAATGGCTCTTTCATGCAAAATACACCGGCGTGCATGCAGCCGCCCTATTATTATGTTTATTATTTTTTTCGCCTTCCCCCCCTCCACTCGAAGTCTCTCAGCGCTCTTGCGGAAGGAGAGGGGGGGGGGGAGAAGTGCGGTAGCAGGCGAGCCCAGCTGATTGAAAATATTGGTATGCGAGATGCAGGAGAGTTCGAGGCCTCGCCGGAAGAAATTCAGCTTTTCAATGCGCCTTTTTTCTTCTTTCTTTCTCCGGGTTACATCGATGTACGGAGCATTCTGCGTTACGTATGTTGCCGGGGAAGTATAAAAATGGAGCTTGCGTTGTTTCGTAATGGAAATGCGGAAGACTTTCAGACCTCCTGGAAAATGTGCTATGACGATAAAAAAGGTTTGCGATGTAGCGTTCTAGAAATTGTTTTTAGACCTCAAGAGTCAAAATGTATTGGAAAGAAATTTATGAGTTGAATACGGTTGAATAAATATTTATAGCTACATTTCTATTTCAAGATAAACGTTTGTCTAAAAGTTTTTTGTTTCTGCTTGATTTGGTTTAGATTTTTATAAGTAAATTTTATGTAAATGTGAACTGCTTATTAAAATAATACAACCATTCTTAGGCTTACGGATCTTGCTTACTATTGAAAGTTATAGCAATAACTAAATTGTATGCAAATAGGGCTTCAAAGTATATTACCAGTAAATTGCAATTATTAATTAGATTCTGACTCAAAGGGCATCGCATTGGACGAAGCGGTATTTCCCCGAACAGGATACAAAGCAAATTGTCTTTCCCAATTCCCGAGTTCCGAAGCGAAACTTGGAATGCTCCATGCGCTTGCGGGATCCATCCAGACAGCGAGGCGACATTTCCGATTCCGAGGGCGGACCGCGACGCGATTTCCACTTCAAAGATTCGCGCCTCTCCCCGCCCTCGCCGCTTTCGATTATATCGACCCGTGCATCGAATTACCCGACTTGCTTACGAGGGCCGAAGCGACGCTTTTACGCGCTTCGGCGCTTATAAATAAAGCCCCGGCCGCGGAATTTTTAGAAATACAAGAGAGGTTAAAGAGCGAGCGAACCGTTGTTTTAGACCTTAAAGTAAGAGAGATCGCCGCCGAAGCTTTAAGGATTATTGCCCCCTTCTTTCTTTTATCGTTTGAGCTTTCAACAGGCAGTCAAGTTTTCGGTGCGTAAATTGTTAATAATTTAAATTTAAATTAGCGCTAATATATGTGCACCTGAAATTTATTGAATAGGTGCTTTATTTTAAAAGGAAAACTGTAACTATTAAATCATTTGTACACTAGCTAGCGAAGTTTAAATATGTAAATACGAAGAAAAAGTTGGCATCTGCAAAACTTTGGCGAAAAATAAGAAATTTAAGAATTCAAACTTTACAGGATCAACTTATTCGAAAAATTTTTAACAAACTTGCAGATATGAAGAAGTTTCCACTTTTAAAACGGAATGTATATAAGAAGTATTTACAAGTATCGAAAGTTTTAACTATGTTTCCATCCACGGAATCTAATCAATAATTGCACTCCAACTTATCAACAATAAAAAATTGGAACTTTGACATAATAATTAAAAAAATCTAATACACTGCTCCATCTGCAAACAACTCTTCTCTCCAGTGTAATTACGCAGCACTCGTTTTATTTAACATTTTACTCCCGGGGCTAAATTCACACATTCATCCTAAAAGGCGTCCTTTGCCCGGCGACTCGCAACATAAATCCGGCGACTGAAAAAAAGAGCTAACGAAGCTTACTAAAAAGAAAATAAGCAACTTTCGCGTGTCCTCTGCAAACGCAATTTCTCAAAACTCTCTGTCTCTCTCCGTAGTCGCGCGTAAAAAACGCGGAGAGGCGCGAGAGAGAGAGAGAGAGAGAGAGAGAGAGAGAGAGAGTTTGTCGTCGGCGGACTTTTTCCGGGACGCAGAAAACTAATTACCCCAGGCCATTCAGCTCCGACGGCAGGTGTAAAAGGGGCCTCGCCACAATGCGAAATAGGTCATTTTCCCTAAGACGTGCTTAAGCGCCGAGAGCCCGGCCGTTTTACCTTGAGAGAAGATGGCTCGCGGAGAGAGAGAGAGAGAGAGGGGGAGAGAGAGAGAGAAGAGCAGCAGAGAGAGGGAAAGTTTTAAGTGGAACGGAGGAATTCGAGGATGAGAAAAGGAGAAGGAACGACGGAGAGGGAAAGAGAAAGGTTTCTAGGCTCGCTCGACAACTCTCCACGAGGATTCCGCCGGAGAGGCAGCGCACTCTTGGCATTATCTCTATACAGAAGTGGGGAACTTGCATTTTCCTATTTTCTTCGCCCCCTTTTATCTCTTATCGATATGGCACAGTTCTGTTCGTCTCAAAGCATTTCTCGCATTTTATTATAGGCATAAGTTTTCTTTTGAAACCGATAGTTCGAAATATACATTATTATTCGTTTGTCTAAAAAACTTTTCAAAATTTGACCGAATAACCTGTTGAAGATTTCCATTTTGCAGGCTCGGCGGAGGAAAGCTTTGATTTAGCTCTAATTGTGCCGCGTTTTGTTGATAGTTGCTGTTTCACAAACGTTACAGCTCATTTCGTCGAGGTAAACCTGACACTGGTTTGCAGCTACTGGCAGCAGTGCATATTGTTGTTCATGGAATGGATCAGCTATCAACAAAGAGCAAATGTGCCTGCGAACGCAACTCTCCCCTCGTTAAGGATGTTCAGGCTATACAGTCTGAATCAAAAGTCAATCGACATGTAAATCATTAGTAATAACTATATTTAAAT